>JASAOC010002125.1:0-282016 GCA_030849835.1 Herpetomonas samuelpessoai
CGCCACCCGGTCCAGCGAGCGGATGGTGCCGCGAAAGTGGAGGGTGTCGGGGATGACGTTGAAGCTGCCCGTGCCCGACTCGAGGGACGTCACACTGATCACAGGGGCCTTGGACGACTCGAAGCGGCGCGCGACGGCGGACTGAATGGCCAGCACGACCTCCGCACCCATGACAATGGGGTCCTTGCACAGGTGGGGAGTGGAGGCATGGCCACCCGTGCCCGTGATGGTGACGTCAAAGTCACCGACGGCGCTGGAGGCAATACCGGGGATGGAAGCACACGCGCCAACGTCATACGAAGGATCGTTGTGAAGCCCAAAGATCATGTCAACACCCTTCATGGCGCCGGCATCCACCATCTGCTTCGCGCCGCTGGGGGCGAGCTCCTCCGCGTGCTGAAAGACAAAGCGCACGGTACCCTTGATCTTGTTCTGGTATTGGCACAGCACCTTGACGGCACCGAGCAGCATGGCGGCGTGCGTGTCGTGGCCGCACGCGTGCATCACGCCGGGACGCTGTGAAGCGAACTCCACACCGCTCTCCTCCTGCACGGGCAGTGCGTCAATGTCGGCGCGCAGGGCGATGGTCTTGCCTTCGCCAGCACCGCCCTTGAGGTCGGCCACGAGGCTGTTGGGTGTGGGGTGCCAGATTTGGAGCTTCGCCGGCATACCCTCCAGCACAGACTTGATGTACTCCACGGTGGGCTCCTCCTCATGGCTGAGACAGGGGTGTGCGTGGATGTGGCGGCGCCAAGCAACCACCTCGGGCTGCACGGCGTGCACAAGGGCGTCAATTTCTGCTTTGCAAGGCATCGTGGATGTCTGACGTTTACTGTCACAACGTGTGTGTGTGTGTGTGTGTGTGTGTGTGTGTACCTGTGTCAGTAGAGGCGGTGCGGTGGCGTGAGAAGAAAGAGATAGCTGCGTGGCGGGGCGTATGGAGTTTAGAAAAAAAAAAAAAAGTGAACACAATCGTTTCTTTGACGGATGTCCGGAAGGCGGGTAAGGGTACGCTTGCAAGGTAACTAAGGGTAAGTAACAAAGGAGTTTCGTTCAGAGGGGTTCGTACGCTGATGGTGTTCACGAGAGGAGCTTCCAAGCATAGTGCATTGCACCCCGTAGGAGCGTTAGCGAAAAGATTTGTGACGCCTCCACGTTACGCGCAAGGGGGTGTACGTCACGCAAGCCAGGGACGTTAAGGTACGCAGCAACGAGCGCTGAGGAAATGCCGATCACAAGAGAGTGTCAGAAAGCACAGAACTCGTCCCTTGCATTCGTAGTGTCTTCAACGGAGTAATAGGTGCGCTCATACGTCTCGGTAAATAAAGATAGAGAGAGAGATAGAGATAGAGATAGAGAGGGAGCGTCCGTCTAGGGGCTATTCGGCAGCTCTAGGCAAAAAAGCCAGCCTTTCTCGTACAGTTTTTTTTTTTTTTTTTTGTAATGGTCTCGGTTTGTCCTGTGTGGCATGACTTCAAATGACAAATGAGGCTGGGCATCTCCCCAAATGAGCTGGTTCAGAAGCAGAAATTCGTATCTTCTACTGCAATTCCCTTCTCTCTAGACAAGAGAAAAAGAATCACAGAGCCGATGAATCTGACGTAGAACTCGTGCCGTACGTCACCTGGTGTAAGGGCACAAACATGCACATGCTTCTGAGATAGCTGCGTTGCATCTCCGATGTGAGCTCGTTGATGCTATCGTAGAGATTCTGTGTGACAAGAGAGAGAGAGAGAGAAGCATGGCTGACCAGTGCGCGTCTGAACGAAAAAGAAAAGAGAGACTGACGAGAAGGGGACGAGCATGATGCGCACAGATGAAAAAATGAAGAGAGAGAGAGAGAGAAAGAGTTTGGTACGTGATATTTATATTTAGATCAAAGCGATAAAGTCAAAGATAGGAAAGAAGGTTGTCAGTAGCAGAGGTGCTTCTTCCGTGAAAGGTTAGTTTATAAAAGAGACGTCAATGGAAAACTAAAGATGTCGTCATGGTGTGAGATGCGAATAGGAGAACAGCGCTGGCTTCAGCGTAGGGGATGGCATGAAATTTGATGGACGATGGCACTTCCACGTGCATGGAGGTAGAGCGGCAGTTGCAAAAGTAATTTTTCAAGAAAAAAAAGCACAAAAAAACGTGTATATATAAAGGGGTACCGTGGTGGAAGGGAGTTACGCAAGACCACAGAGAGCAGGCAACGCCAGAGAGGGGGTTCAGCAGTCGCTCCACGCGCCTATCAAGACAGTGAAACCGAGCCGAAACACAGAAGGAAATGCTTTGAAAAAGTTACTCATTCGTCCTCCGAACTAAAATCACAGAAAAGAAAGAAAGAAAGGAAGTCAACGGATGTCTTACACTATCAGTGCTTGTACGTCACAACGGAATGAAAAAACGAAAATTATAATGGAAAGTTGGCTTTAGGGAAACTGTTTAGAAAAGGTGCAGCCTGTATGTTCTACAACAAAGAAGAAAATTCTGTTACAGCTGACACTCCTTTCAGTGACAAAAAAATCAAGATAGAAAGAGAGGAAAAAAAAACGCAGAGGTCTCTCAGAACAAAAGAGATCTCTCTGTCTATCACCGCCGCACGTACAGGAAGCATACGAAGAAGTTTCACGGATTCTTCGATGCACCCGCTTGTGTGTGTGCTAGGCTGTCAACTTGATCGATGCAGGGTCATTACATGGAAGGGTTTTCACAATCCATTCTCGAACAGCAAAAGAAGAAATTCCTTCTTCCAGCTGAATGGGAGGGCGACGATGGGGACTACGGAGGAGGGAAAAGAATATCAGGTGCCCTCTGTATTCCCAGCTCAGCTGCAGACGAGCCCACTGCCGCCCTACGCATGCATCAGAAGCTCTTCAATCAACCCAACATGGAGACGGACGCCGGTTTCAAAGCCCTTCTCATTTGGGTTGTACCGACTGTTATTCTCACCCACGTTGAGAGCAGGGTCTTCATGTGCAAGTCCGACGCTGGCGAAGCAGCCCGGAGCGGCGAGCTGAAACTCGGAGAAGTCTTCGACAATCAGGGGAATCTTCTCCGAGACAGAGAAGCTCTTCTTGCCCAGGGGCAGCTTTTCCTCGCAGACCTTCTTGAAGATGGCGTAGCACTTGTCGTCATTGTTCACGCTGTACACCGGGTCCGGCCAGGCAATGCTCGCCTTCACACCGTAGCGCTCAGCCACAGAGGCTACCGTCTCCTTGAGGGCCTGGATCGTCTGCCATTCCACCTCCTTGTCCACCGTGCGGATCGTTCCCTTGACGGTAGCGGTGTCAGGGATGACGTTGAAGCTGCCCGTGCCCGACTGCAGGGTTGTGACGCTGATCACAGGGGCCTTGGACGACTCGAAGCGGCGCGACACGATGCTCTGCACCGCCGTGATAAGCTCCGAGGCGACAACAATGGGGTCCTTGCACAGGTGTGGTGTGGACGCGTGACCGCCAGAGCCTGTGATAGTGATATCAAAGTCATTGACAGTGGCGTAGGCGATTCCAGGGCGGCACTGCACCGTGCCAATCGCCTGCATGGGGTTATTGTTGAAGCCAAAGACCATGGCCACCCCTCGCATGGCGCCCGCATCCACCATCTGCTTCGCCCCGCTCGGACTCGTTTCTTCGGAGTGCTGGAACAGGAAACGCACGGTGCCCTTGATCTTGTCTTCCAGGTGGCACAGCACCTGGACGGCACCGAGCAGCATGGCGGCGTGCGTGTCGTGGCCACCAGCGTGCATCACGCCCGGCACGGTGGAGGCGAACGGAAGTCCCGTCTCCTCCTGCACGGGCAGTGCGTCAATGTCGGCGCGCAGAGCGATGGTGCGCCCTTTACCGGCGGTGCCATGGAGGTCGGCCACGAGGCTGCTGGGTGTGGGGTGCCAGAGATGGAGCTTCGCGGGCATCTTCTCTAGCACAGACTTGATGTACTCCACGGTGGGCTCCTCCTCATGGCTGAGACAGGGGTGTGCGTGGATGTGGCGGCGCCAAGCAATCACCTCGGGCTGCACGGCGTGCACAAGGGCGTCAATTTCTTGCTGGAGAGACATGGCGGAGAGTGAACGCGGAGTGTGGTGTTCCTAAACAAGAAAAGAATGAATCTGGAGGAGGCTGAGCAGCAACAATAGAAGATGCAAAGAGGGAAAGAAAGAGTGTTTCTTGGCGAGGGTTCAGTTTTTCAAAAAAAAAAAAAAGGTTTTGGAGGAGAGCGTTCCCTATTCATGCACCACGGAAACGTCCAGGAGCATTATACAAAGAGACGTTAAAAAAAAAAAACAGAACAAGAAAGTGGTCGTAGAAGGTTGAATGGTTTGGGGTATCGTGCCGTAGCGCTGTGTGTGTACTCGCTGAGAGATCTGTGTATGCTCTTCTTCGTCAGGCATCTGAATAGTAGAGCTTCCTCACCCTTGCTTCGCGCTGAGAGAAAGAGGATGTGCTCCTTGCGACCTCTCTCTCCCTTTCTCTCGTTCTCTTGCTCGAATGATATACGTGACGCAGGGGGTATATGCAGCATCCTGGGGGAGAGCGGTTAGAGGACACCTGTTTCTCTTTGTCCTCACTATTTGTGGCAATCTTTGACGATGGGGAGTGTCTTTGGTTTCCGTACGGAGTTGGTTGAGTGTCTTCGCTTTTTTTTTTTTTTTGTTACTGCCTTGCGGGCTCTTTTTCGTTTTACATTACTTCCATCGCATGCAATGAAATGCAAGTGGAAAAGACGAAAGGTGGTCGCACACGAGGTAGGAAGCAGTGTTCCTCTACGTGGGGAAGCATGGACAAGAATAAAGCGAACAAAATAAATAATAGTTAAAAATAAAAAAACCGACATATTCGTTGTCACTCAAGACTGGAGGGAAGAACGCCATGTGCGCACACACACAAAAAAGGGGGAAATGCGTGAACATTCTTCCGATGGTGCGTCCGTGTGAGCTCGACTGGTAGTTTAGATAACGTGAAGGGGGGCAGGGGGGAAAGAGTAAACAACAACAACAAAAAAACAAAACAAAAAAATCTGATAGCTGATGTGGAAATGATCCTTCCAGAGCACCAACGAAGAGGAAGAGACGAAGGATCAATCAAGAAAGGAGAAACCAAAAATAAACATGGATTTATGCAACCAATTATACAGAACAGAGTCGCAGAGAATGCGTGAGAAGGACAGAAAGAAGAAGAAAAAGGAAGCTGGAGGTCGAGGGCGATAGAGAGAGAGAGGAAAGGAGGCCCTGATAGGCAAACGAAGAGAACGGTGCGAAGATAGCAGAGAACATAAGGCAGCGCTTAGTGCATGACGACTTAGAGAAGACCTCCGTGCCACTTTCGGTGATATACAGGAATGCTCCTTCTGAGCGCCTTCATCTTTTTTTAAAAAATCGTACGCTTCGCTTCTGTGAGTCCGTGCGCGGTTGAGGAGGTAAGAAGGTTCGACGGCAGGAGGAAGAGGGGTGGAGAACCAACAAGCATTGGAGTGTGGTTCCGTCTTCTTACATGCCAGTCGGAAAGAGGGGTGACGTAAAAGAAAGGAGGAAGGGTGCCAACAAAGGAGGCTGGTCACCTGGGAGAGAGTGGAAGAGCAGAGATCGGGTCGCTGCACTCTGCTTTTTTCCCTTTTCTCTGTCCATCGCGTGAAACAACCTCGCCTCTCCTTTCCTTCACCCCTCTTCTCTCCTCAGCCCGCAACACACAGAAATTGACCCACATTTTGTTTTTCTCTCCTAATTGTTCGCTTCTTTCATGGTCCTAACCCTTTCGGTATCCCTCGCATTCTCCACACACTTTGACTACAAGAGCCTTCGCTTCTCAAGTAGAATGCTCTTCCATCTTTCCTTCCTTTTTTTTAAAAAATCTTCAACCTGAACGTTTATCGTGCGCTTCTTGTTGTGTCGTCGTCCTTATTAATCCACGTCCTCCGCTGCGGGTGCGGGGCCAGAGGGCTGGCCGGGCTCCTCCGCCCCCTGCTGCTGGGCGGCACCTTCCGAGGGAGGGGCCTCCATCACGCGCTTCTTGTAGTACTCGCTGAGAATTGGGTGGGCCACCTGTTCCACGGACTTGGTGTGCGCCATGTAGTCCTCCTTGGAGGCATCGGCGTTCTCGTCCAGCCACGCGGCGGCCGCGTTGACGGCGGCCTGGATCCTCTGGCGGTCCTCCTGAGAGATGCCGCTCTGGATGTCGGGGTCGTCAAGGGTCGCGCGCATGGAGAAGGTGTAGTTCTCCAGCGTGTTGCGCGCCTCGATGCGCTCGCTGTTGACGCGATCTTCCTCCGCGAACTTCTCGGCCTCCTTCACCATCTTTTCAATCTGTTCCTTGTTGAGGCGGCCCGTGTCGTTCTCAATCGTGATGGCCTGCTTGCGCCCGGTCGTCTCTTCCACCGCAGACACCACGAGAATACCGTCGGTGTTGATGTCAAAGTCCACGGTGATGCGGGCCTTGCCGCGGGGCAGCGGCGGGATATCTGTGAGCGTGAAGGTGCCCAGGCACTGGCACTGCGACACCAACGGGCGCTCGCCCTCGTACACCTTAATCTCCACCGAGCGCTGGTTGTCCGCGTTGTTAGAGAAGGTCTCGGACTTCTTGATGGGCACCGTCGTGTTGCGCGGAATGAGCACGGACATGACGCCACCGGCCGTCTCCACACCGAGAGACAGGGGCGTCACATCGAGCAGAAGGAGGCCGTCCGTCTTCTCAGACTTGCCGCCGGCGAGGATGTGTGCCTGGACAGCGGCACCGTAGGCAACGGCCTCATCTGGGTTGATGGAGCGGTTGAGTTCCTTGCCGCCGAAGAACTGGGAGACCATCTGCTGCACCTTGGGAATGCGCGTCGAGCCACCGACAAGGACCACGTCCTTGACATCCTGGGGCTTCATGTCAGCATCGGCCAGGACCTTGCGGACAGGCTCCAGGCACTTCTCGAACTGATCACGGCACATCTCCTCAAAGCGCGCGCGCGTCAGCTTGGAGAAGAAGTCGAAGCCTTCGAAGAGGGCGTCAATTTCAATGTTGGCCGTAGTGGAGCTGGAGAGGGTGCGCTTGACGCGCTCGCAGGCGGTGCGCAGGCGGCGGGTGGCGCGGGCGTTGGAGCGGATGTCCTTGCCGGTCCGAGTCTTGAACTCGGTCGCGAAGTAGTCCACGAGGCGGTTATCAAAATCCTCGCCGCCGAGGTGGGTGTCACCCGCGGTGGCCTTCACCTCGAACACGCCGCCCTCAATCGTCAGCAGCGTCACATCGAACGTGCCACCGCCCAGATCGAAGATGAGCACATTCTTCTCGCCAGCGTCCGACTTGCGGTCCATGCCGTACGCGATGGCGGCGGCGGTGGGCTCGTTGATGATGCGGAGCACCTCGAGGCCCGCAATCGTGCCGGCATCCTTGGTGGCCTGGCGCTGAGAGTCGTTGAAGTAGGCGGGGACCGTGATGACAGCCTTCTTCACCGTCTCACCAAGGTACGCCTCCGCGGTCTCCTTCATCTTGCCCAGCACCATGGCGGAAATCTGCTGTGGGGAGAAGGTCTTGTTCTCGCCCTGGTACTGCACCTCAATCGCGGGGTTACCGTCCTTGACGGTGACCTTGAAGGGCCAGTGCTTCATGTCCGCCTGGAGGTCGGGGTCGTCGTACTTGCGGCCAATCATGCGCTTCGCATCGAACACGGTGTTGTGCGGATTCATGGCGACCTGGTTCTTGGCGGCATCGCCCACAAGGCGCTCCGTATCGTTGAAGGCGACGTACGACGGGGTGGTGCGGTTACCCTGGTCGTTCGCGATAATCTCCACCTGGTCATTCTTGAAGACGCCCACGCACGAGTACGTGGTGCCAAGATCAATGCCGATTGCGTTCGTCGTGGACATGGTTGTTGGGAAAGACAGGTTAGGGTCGGATTTGTGTGTGTGAGGAAAGGGGAAGAGATATGACTGTTCGAATAGTTCGCCAAGTATTGCTAATAATGCGTGATCGAATATATGAGGAAAGGAAAAAAAAAGAGGGAGTGTTCTGAAATTACGGTTGCTTCAGAGTAGATTCTGGATGACTAAGTGGAAGGTTGGACGAGGGGACCAATGCATGGGGAGGGGTGAGGTGGGTGAAAGAATCAAGCGGAGGAAAGAGAGGAAGGAAAAAGTGCCATTTCGTTTGTCATAGGAAACAATGCATAGTGCAACAAAACGCGGAGTTGCTGTTACTCGAAGCTAGCACCACAAACGGTAGTTGTGGATTTTTTTTCCATCTACCTTTAACGACGTTCCCCGTTCAGCGCATTGCCCATTCACGCGCACTTCCTTATAGCCTCATGGCTTTTTTTCTTTGCTTCGGGGGGTATGAGTGAACGGTGAATTGTCTTCTGCCCATTCGAAAGCATGTTGAATGGATCTGCCCAGCCATAACAAGGAGAAGGAAGAAGAAGCAAACAACACATGGTGCGCCACCGTCTCAGGGAGAGGCCAAGAAAATGGAACCAAAATGCCTCGATGCGTCTTCATATGCCTCGGCCATGTTCATGATCTCCAGCGCAACGCAGGACACATCACGGAAGCAGACAACAGTGGGTGCCTGATACACCGCCATGTCACACGTTGTTTCACCAGCGTCTCGCCCCCCACACGCCTCCTCACACTCCTTGCGAACGCGCTCAAAGATCTTGAACCCGTTGGTGGTATTGTCGACCGGAATAGGAGAGACCAGGGCGCACTTCGACGAAGATGGCGCAGGGGGCTTCACGCATCGGCGACGGTTGGGCTCTTGCTCCACCAGTGCTAGTTTCTGCAGCACACGACCACCACCCACCGGTGGCGCGGAGAGCCCGTTGTCGGTCGTCGATGCCCAGGCACTGGCAATGCCCTCCGAGTCGGGGCCTTTGTCTTCGTCAGGATGCGCTGCTCTGTACATCCGCTGGTGATTTGCAAAAGAGGCAAGAATCAGCTGGCGTGCGGCCTGCATGGCCGTGATAATGACGTGACGTGCCTGAGCCGTGGTGTCGTCGTCCTGTGGCGCGGCTGGGACTGGGGCTCCGGTTCGACCAGACGGGTCATGAAGAAGCCTTCGCAGCCACGCCGCCACAGTCAGCGTGGCTCCTTCCCTGTCGTTGACGTGCACGAAAAACTGTGTCAGCAGACGAGAATCAAACATGACGTACAGCCGCTTTTCTGCAAGCGTCGGACGCACCGCGGTCACAGGCCGTGAGGTGGCTTCGTTTGATCGATGCGGGTTCTGATAGAGCGGCATCAGAAACGCGCGAAGGAGATGGCATGTGAGCTGCTCAACAAGATGGTGCACGTTAACAATGGGAGCGCGTGTCGTGCTGCCATCTTCCTTTGTGGTGGGTGGGATGTTTAACAACCCCGCGAAGGCAACGCGCGCTCCGCCACACGCGAGGACAGCGCGGATGCTGTCTTTCTTTTTATTCAGGGCTTGAGTGAAAGAATTGCTTGTGTCCCCTGTGGGGCCGTCTGCCGCGCTCTCACACGCGCCCTCACCAAGGCCCAGCTGCGCCACTGCCGTGGACTTTGCGTCGCTGTCTGCGTTGCTCAAGGTCGATGCCTTGTCAGAGTGGCGGTTTCCACTGCTGTTGTTGTTGCCGCTGCTGCTACTGCTGCTCGTGGTGGTCACCCCTGTGGTATGTGTCGCCACAGCCTCCGCCATACCGTTCCCTCCGTCAGGACACACCGTCGTGCCTTTCCTGGAAGGGTCAAACGGAGGGAAGAAGATCAGAGATACTTCATCGGAGAATAACCCGGTGCACGGAGCCCGACCCTCACACTTCTCTTTCCGATGAAGCTCCATCTGCTGACTACGCAGGCGGCGGCGATGGACGCACTGCTGCGCGAGCGCTCTTTTCAAGTCTGCCTCTCGCACACCACCCACCGATCGGTCGCGGTCTCGGTCTCCCTGCCCTCGCCCTTGCAGTGGCGCGGGCGCTGGTGGAGGGGTCGGGGAGCGTGAGGTGGGCAGCGTCAGGGGGCTCCACTCGTGTAACTCCAACAGACGTATCAGCACGGGACTTGATTTGCGCATGTACGCATCACAGTGCCGCGTCTTGCGCATGTGCTCCATCACTGTCGTGAGGAATGCCGGTCGCACCACCCACAACCCCGCTGCGATCGCGGCCAGGACGCTTTCTCGTTGGGTGAGCTCGTGGCTCACGAGGCAGTCCGCGTCACGCAGGGCGGACACAAAGATCAGAGGACCCTCCTGCTCTTCCGGTGCGCTGGCCTCCTTCGAGGAGGCTGGTAGTGTGGGCATGAGACGCTTGACGATAGCCTTGTACTGCTTGAGAAGCGTTTCGCGTCCGGGGAGGTCGCTCAGGAGGTACAGAGAAAGACGCGCAGAGGACATATGTGCGGTGTCGGTCGGGACTCTCCGTGTCTCAAGCGGTGCATCCCCTTTCCCTGAAGGAGCGTCGGGTGCTACCCCTTCAGAGGGGCCGCCGGATGGAGTCTTGCCGCCTGCACCATCGCCTCGTTCGTTTCCTGCATCGGGCAACTCCTCGTCGTCGTCGACGAGAAACGCGTCTTCGCGCCGTGGAGGAGGCGATACGGTGACATACGCCAAACGTGGGGCTTTGCGCCTGCTCCCCTCAGCATCGGCAGAAGGTCCGTCCTCTTTTTCAGTTTCACCCACTGTGCTGCGCGCGGTCGTGGTTGCCGTTGCTCTGGTACTTTGTGCCGCGGCCTCTGTGTCGAGCGTGGCCTTGTCCGGCTCCTCACGTGCTCGCCTCAGAGAAGGTGTCGAAGGTGCAGCTAGGCTCAGCGTCACAGCGTTCCCCTCTGCGACAATTGCTTTCCCGTGCGGTGACGCATCCTTGCTGTCCATCTGATAGGAGCAGCGGGCGAGAAGACGACCAGGTGTCGGGCCGCTGTGCCGAGGCTCCTCCCTCTGCGGATGTGCTTCCATAACAGCAGTGGTGTTCCCGTTGGTGGAGTCGGGACGATCCGCCGCCATCGCTTCGCAGTCATTATTCTGAGCATCATCACTCTTGGTGCTCCTCCTGTCGACGGCTTCGTGCCATGCGCTCGGGAGAGGAAAAGACGCAGGAGGGTTGGACAGAGAGTTATCGGTGCTGGACAGGATCAGCTGCGGCACGCCTGGCGTGCTCTCGCGACAGCGGCTAGCGTGTGGGGACCCTCGCTCGGCAAAGAAGCCCTTGCTTTCTTTCTCATCGGGTAAGTTCTGGTGGTGCGAGGCTCGGCTTGCGCTCCGTCGGGTCACGTCCATGGAGCGTCGCAGTTCCATCGCAGCGCTCAGCTCATCGAAGGGCGACTCTGCGGATACATGTCTCGTTGACCCACCCCTCACTCCGGTGAACGTGGCCGCAACGGACACGCGATTGTGCAGGTCCGCTTGGCGCGAAGGGCTGTACAGGTTGGCATTCTGACTCGCTGAGGCAGCACGCAGAGAGCGCGGAGGGTGTGCGCGCGCACTGCTGCGACGAACCATGGCATCGGCCTGCTGGGATACTGGGATGGGCTGGGAGGGCAACGGAGAAGCTAGTGCATGGGGATCCGCTTGTCCGGTGATGGCTTCGCGGGGTGGGAGTCGGCTGACGATAGGGGTGGAGCCAGGGGTGTTGAAGTGGAACTTCTGTAGCGCGCTGCGTGGTGTTGGGTGTTCAGTGGCTCGTGAAGGGTCCTCTGTATTTCTGCCTGCTTGGGGTGTGCCCCGCGGTGTGTCGACGGACCGAGCGGTGGCGTCTGGGCTCTGGCTCGGCCCGCGTGGACGCTTGCCACGGATCGGCGTTGCGTGCAGTGCCTTGGGCAGCTGCGGCAGCGCACCTGTCTCCTCCTTTGCAATGAGTTCCCGAATCACATTCACGCGCTGGTACTCGTCGGGCCGCGCGCGCTCGTCAATGAAGCCGTTCCACGCGAGACAGTCCCGCAACCACCTGTCGGACACCACGCAGCTCTTGTTTCGCAGCGCGTCTACCACGGCGGCCCTTGCTTCTTGCGGTGGCCACACTGTCACAGATGTGGGGGCGTCTGCCGGCACGTTTCCACTCGATTCTGGTTGCCCATCCGCAACGCTTGTATGTGCGATGCTGGAGGCTGTGACATAGAGGAAACAATCGGCCAGGGAGCTGGACAGGATGGCGGCGACATCGACCACAATCGCGTGCGTCACTTCTTCTGAGTTGTAGTGCGGGCAGACGGTGGCCCCTAGCGCCTCTTCCACTACACGACTCAGGGCGGCAAGGAGCACCCGCATCACGGCCATGAAGCTCCCCTGCGGGTCACAGATCTTCTCCTCCGCCCCCTCCTCTTTCTTTCCGTCAGAAGGCTCCGTTTCGGTTCCCTCATGGATCGAGGTCATGCCAGCAAAGGAGTTCTTGGGCAGAATCCAGAGAAACGACACTGCAATGCCCACATGCCGCTTCTCATACCGGCGCTTGCCTTGCCAGGCAGACAGTGGTGGGGGTAGCGGCAGCGTTGTCAGGCCTTCCGCTGCGGCGACAGCGTTCTGTTGATGCCTCCGCGCAAGCACGGCGGCCATCGCCTCCTCTGGTGTCGGGAGTGGAGTGGAAAAGACGAAGCAAGACGTGACACTCACTAAACGCCCGGCGGCAAGGCAGGCCAGTAGGTAGTCTGTGGTGACACCTGGTAAATACCGTAGTGAGGGCTTCCAACTGGACTGTGGCGTCGCCGGAGTCAGCGAGGGCACAGACGAGGCACCTCGCTCATGTGCGTGGGGGCGCAGACGTAACGCCACAGTCCCTACACGTTGCACCGCTGCCGCATCCGCGGTGAGTTTCTTTAGACTGTTAGCGTTGGCTAGTGCACGCTTGTGTGTGACCGGTTGCAACACAGATGCTTCATCTGTCCCCGCACACATGGTATCCTCACATGGAGACGTGAACGATGGAACGGAGGACTGAAGAAAGGAAGGAGAAGAGGATACTTCGCCAGCGTCAAGGACAGGCGAAAACGGCTCGTCCATGCCGGCGTCTAGCCGCGAAGCGTCTCTTGACACAGCGCCTGACATCGGTGCCGTCGAGGGCGTGGTGTCTCCCGTGTGGGCCAGAACGCTCCCAAACACGTCGCGCTTCCGCTTCCCATAAATGAGACATTTCTTGACCGCGTCGATGGACGGCCCTCTTGCATCGCCAGGCTCCACCCCGTCTACCACACCGTTACGCTTGCCTCCCTTGCTCGCAAGACTCGCACGCCAGGCGTCTTCGGTCAATTTGAGGTTGTGGCCACGGCCGAGCTTGATGAGGGCGCGTGTGGCGCCGACAAAGGGGCGAGCGTAATCGCCTTCTGTGAAGCAAAAAAGAAGATGCGCAAAGAGGGAAGATGCCTCGCAGTGAAACGCTCTTCCCGAAGTGGTGGCGGTGTTGCTCTCGTTGCGATCCACAAAGAGACGGGAAGTGGGCTGTAACAACGCCATGAACGCATTCAATATCGCACGGGACTGTGCCAGTTCTCTCGCTTGTATGTCTTCCTCTGAGGGAGGAGGGGCCGTGACAGGAGGCCCTGCTGCTCCAGTAGACAAGGAGGTAGTGGCAGGTGCTGGTGTGGGGGTGTCCTTCGTGCGACGCCACACCGTGCCATTCGTCTTGTTCGTGTGTTTGCCCTCCTCCTTTTTCGTTTCTCCTGCTGGCGCACCTTCTTGCCCGTCCTCCTCATCGTTCTTGGGATTCTGCTGAGGCTCAACGAGCTCGTCACCGTTAGCGGTGTAGTGGTTCCTGAGCAACGCCGAGGACGAAGGGCGTGCGACAACCACGCGGAAAGGGAGGGCGGTGGGAAGCGGCATCTCCTCCTCTGAAAGAACCGGCTCTGGGTCAAAGGCCAATGTTTCCTCTGCTTCACTGCTCTGCTCACGGGCGTCATCGCCCTCTGCCCGTCCGCCAGCTTCCACGCGACCTGCGGCGGGGTCCATCTCAAAGGGATCGGTGAGGGTCTCCAGGGGCGTTGTTGGGTGTGGTGTCTTTTTGTCGCTGGGAAAGGAAGCCCCACCTTCGGTAAACGTCTCACCAAATCCATAGGTCGCCCGTCCATCGCTATCGGACGCTTCCTCGTCCTCTGCCGGTGCTCTGGCGTGTGTGGTGACGCCGTCTTCCCCTATTGTTCCCGCTGCGCCTATCGCGGCAACCGCCCGCTTCTCTCGTCTCTGCTGCTTCTTCTGCTGCTTCTGTATTACTTTGCGGTAGCAGGCGCGCAGCCAGGACAGGGGCGCCAGACGGTGCGTGGGCACCCCACAACGCTCCCGGAGACCCTCCGCAAGCGCATAGCTGACTTCATAAAAGAAGACAGCACCTGACGTGTCGGACTCCCTTTCGCTCTCCGAAACCACTGCATTGCCTTGCTCAAGGCGTCGCATTCGGCGAAGACGACGGCGTCTCTCCGCCATCTCCTCAAGACGCGCCTCGCGCGCCGCGGCTGCCGCCTGCCTGAGTGGGAGTGGTGCTGCCGAACGCCCCTTCTTCTCGAGTCCACCTGCCGCCTCCTTTTGGTGTTTCCCCTCTTCTCCATTGACGTGGAACGGCAACGGTGCCATGTACACCTTTTTGCTCAGCACGGCGGACCCGAGCACCACCAAATCCGTGTCCGTTGCCGTTGGGATGGGCATCACCAAAAACCGACAGGCGTGTGCCATGCGAGCCGCATCGCGACGCTCCTTGCCTGTGCATCCCACAAAGCAAACGTGAAGGAAGGGCGGTTCGTGAAGATAAAAGGGAACGGTAGCCCGCACGGCGCTCTGCACACGGTGCATGGGATCGGCATTCGTGCGTCGAACACGCTGTTGGTCCTGCTGCTGCTGATGCTGATGAGATGAGAGCTGGTGATTCTGTACGGTACTCCACGCATTACTTGACATCCCAGTGATCGCTCCGTCAGCTTCACGGAAGCTATCGGTAGAAGTCCCTCCAGGGAAGGGTGAAATACGCTGCGGCGCCATGGTGAAGGAGGAGGTGGACGCTGGGCTTATATGGTGCTCTCGCGTCGTCTTCATGGGATTGGTGCTATCCATCTTGATGTAGTACTCACGCACAATGTCTTTGGCGGAGAGTGGCTCTGGGACTTGATTTTCTTCAGGGAGGGTCAAGGCATCCGCAAACTGAGACGTGAGGGTGCTTTCCCCAGTCGACACAGCTTGCCCCTCACCTGCTCTGGCCTTGAGTGTTGCTGCCGAAGGATCCTTCTGCGGCTGGAAGTGTTGGTGCTCACGTGGCGAGGTGATCTCAGGTGTCTGCGTGAAGCCGTCCGGCTCGCCGACGGTCTCGCCCCACCCCATGTCAAAAGCCTCTTCCCCTAACTCGGCGTAGTCGTGAAAGGAGGAGACCAGGCTCGCCGTCGTTTCGGATGACGACGTGGCAATGGAGTGAGAGTCCTCCGTGTCATCATTCTCTCGCACCGCTGCACCTCTGTCAGGTGCTTCGTCGTTGAAAATGAATGGATTTTGGAGGCGCTTCGCCGTGTGGGCCGTCTCCTCTTGCTCGATAGGTGGTCGCCCTGCTGTGTCAGACGAGAGGAGCTGTGTGAGCAACCCGCGCGCGGGGAGAATGCATGTGGTCTCGCAAATGGTGTCATAATCAGCACGCCTGTCTCCTTTCTCGGTGCCGTGGCGTCCAGAGCCGAATGCGTTTCCGTTGTGGGCTCCTCCCCGGCCCATGCGCGTGTTGTTGGTTTTGTCTAATGGCACTTCCATTGTCGTCACGGAAGAAGCGGTGAGATTTGCCATGGCCAAAAGTTTTTCGTAATTCAGCACAGGAATCTCCCACTCCCAAGCTGCGCGGAGCTTCTCGGAGAAGAGGTGCCTCGCCTTGGCCACCAGATGGGCGTCCTCCTGAGCGTCTCGCGCGGCCCGCTCTTGTCGCGCTTGCTCTTCTTGCAAGCGTGCCTCCTGCGTCGCGCGAACATTGCGCTCCTTCTTCTTCCTCCTCCTCTGTGTGCGGCCTTCAGCGTCCTGCACTCTCTGCTCTTCCGCATCTCGCACCGCGCGCATTCTCTGGAGCCGTTGAAAGGAGCTGTTCACCTCCTTGATGGCGGCCGCGTACTCGGAAGAAATGAGAAGGGCGTCGCATCGGCCATTGAGTGTCGGAGTGAGTTGCCCACCATGGCGCTCAATGACACGGCGCAGGGCGTTGCGCTCAGACGGTGGTATTTGAGTAGTGTTGAACACGTACCCATAAAGCCACGGGAGAGGCCCTGGAGGGGTGACGCGGGACAAGGAATTTGCCATGGAACTGCGGCACGTGCTCGACGTATGAAGTAGTTGCTTAAAGTCGCCGATTGCTGGTGGGGCGTCAATCTCTGAGGTTGCAGGGTCGGCCGCCAGCTCCTGCGTGGCCTGCAAGAACCATACTGGGGACACCACAGGGATGCCGCGAGCCTCGGCCGCGAAACGCTTTGCCGTCAAGCCGCGCCATGTCACAAGGACGTCGGTCCTACGTGAAAGGCCCTCCACCTGCGCACCGCATGCAGACGCCCACGTTTGCAGCTTGGTGAGCGATGGCATCGCAACAGGAGCGGAAGGGTCATGGTGTCGTGATGCTAGCTCGGCCTTTCCCGCGCTACGATGGTGGTGACCCTTGCCTTCTGTGGTCTGGGTGTCAGCTTCCAGTGTGTCGAAGGGAATGCTGTCCGCCTCGGAAAAGCCAGAGAACGCTACACGGACGTTGACGAGGCATGCACGACCTGCAGGGGGCGCCGACGTCGCACCGTCAGTGTCCTCTTCGGCACCGCCGATAAGTTCTGTTCTTCTGACAAGCTCGCTCATGTATGCTGAAATTGGAGGTTGATGGGTAACGGTTGTAAATCAAAAGGAATTCTATGGGTTGGTGAAGTGAAAAGAGAGAAAAAGAAAAAGATAAAGGTGGTATGTGTGTACGTCCACAATTGAAGATAAGGAATACGCAGATCCCGAAGCCAAAGCTACCTGTTTGTTTTGGTCCCCACAATAGGATCACGAGCCGTCAAAGATGTCTACCAGTCCAAATATTTATGCTTTAGGTTTCTATGCAGCTGGTGTGGCTAGAAATGAGGTGACCTCTCTCACTACGCAACTCAAGAGCGGAACAGTACCTAAATACCTGTTTGCGTATCGTTGGGTGCTTTGCGTCGGATGTGCTGCGTGTGCTGCCGTGTAAAAAAACAACAACAACGAAACCAAGACAAGAAGGAGGGAAAGAAGGAATACGGGGAATTTGGTTTCATCTGCAAGACATCTATTGGATCCGAAAGGACCGTGCTACGTGTCTCCATCCACCGGTTCTCGTTAAGCCTTCAGCGGCGACTCTCGAGGACACTCCGGACACCGTTCGCTTTTTTTTTGTAATCTTTTCCTGCCTTCCGCGGCATCGAGTGCTCCCGTGCGATGGTTGCTGTATGTGTAATGAGACAACATGGTAAGCTGTAAGGGAGAGGCGAGGGACGCCGTATGGTGCGAAATAGAAAGGAAGAGGGCAAAAAAAAAAAAAGAGGATATGTACATCGGCCTCTCTCATTGTGAGGCAAAGCTGCTCCCATCGGCAAGAGAAGAGTGAGGCGGGGGGAGGGGGAAGAAGCACCCTGCTGATATTGACTTGCGCGGCAACAAGAGACACATATTCAAGCAAACGAAGGCCACCGAGCTGAACACACGTGAAGCCGTCGCGCAAAGCATCGCCGTTAAGACGGAATGTAAACGTCGTCCAGCGTGTCGTCCTCGGCTTCATCGAAGCTCGCGCCGTCCTGCTGCACGCGCGCACGCCACGACGCATGATCACCGTTGCTGCTCAGGACGCGGGCGGCCCTCGGTGGCGCCGCTGCCACTCGCGTCTCACGGTCTGCCACTGCAGCGACGCGGTCACTTTCTGCTACAGCCTCGTTGTCGCTGTCCTCCTCTTCCTCCTCACTGGAAGTGGGAGAAGCGTCCGGGTCAGAGTTCGGCCGAGCAGCTTCCCGAACGCGCTGCTGCCGCTTCTTCAACTTCTTCTCCGTGCGTTCGTTAGCCGCTTGTGTGGTTGACACGGGTGTGGGTGTGGAGATCGCGTTGAGGTAATCTGCGTGTGACGGGTCCATGCTCCGTGCCGCGGCCTCCCCAGCGCTCCTCTCCAGCGGCTGCGGCTGCTGCGAGTCTGATGGGGTCGCCCGGTAGGAGTTAAGGAGCTTGCGAAAGTCGTCAACGCGCTTCCGCACAGCCGCCTCGTTCTCCGCCTTGATCTTCGCCCGCTCCTGCAACTCTGCGGACTCCCCACCCGCCGCCCACGCGTTCACGAGGCGGCGTTCCTCGGGAAACACAGGGCGGTCGTCGAGATGGAGAAGGCTCGGACAGCGCGCGAGGATCGTCTTGCGGTACTTTGGCAGCGTCCGCACGCAAGGATTGCCAGAGAGCTTCAGGGACCGTAGCTTCTCCATCTTCTCGAGGATGAGCAACAGCGCCTCGCCATCGTCGATGCGATTCTGGCTCAGGTCGAGCACCGTGACGGCCTTGTAGCATAGGAGACCGAGCAGGTCACGAAAGCTTTGGATGTGGTTGGCGGCGAGGTTGAGGGTGCGGACAGAGCTGCATGGGTTGCGTAGTGCGTGTGGCACCCGCGGGAGCTTACGCGAAGGCATTGGGATCCCTGTTGAAGGGGTCGCGGTTGTTTCGGGAATAGGCGCGTGCGGGCAAAAGGCGCTGTGCGACTCCACGAGATCCTTGTACTCAGCGAGCAGCTCCGCGCGGCGCTGCCTGGCCTCCTCTGGCGAAAGCGTCGCGACGGCCGTCGAGGTTTCTTTGGGCTCGTGCTCGGCCATCTGGTCCACCACATCCGCAGGCACCACGGTCACCTCATCCTCCGCCTGTGCCGACGCCTTCCGTTCATGTGAGCCTTGGCCGTGCCCGAGGGCAGAGCGCTCCTCTTCCTCCTGCGCCTCGCGCCAATCTCGAAGGCCTCGGTCCCAGTGAGGGCAGTGGGGCTCAATGGTGGTGAAGAAGTTATTCGCTAAGTTAATGGCGTCAAGCCGCTCGAAACGACTCAGGTCTGGCATCGTGCGAAAGATGTTGTTGTGCAGGTAGAGTTGACGGACCGTGGGATAGAGCGAGCTAAAGGCGTCGCGGTCATCGACAGGGACGCTGGCGATGCGGGGAAGCCGGTCGCTGTGGTGACGATGTGGGCGACGCTCATCCTTCTGTGCTTGTTCCAATGTGTCTGCCGTCGCGCCGTCCGTTTCTTCGAGACCTCGGAAGGGGTCAGCGTGGTGAGGCTGCTGCTGCTGCTGCACCTTCCCCATCGCCTCACATTTGTCCTCGTCTGAGAAGGATGACGAAGAGGACTCGGAATAGAAAACACCTTTGTTTCGTGGCCGCTGCGTCTGGATAAGCTCCCCACCACACGGCAGCGCCGCCAGGGCGTTGCCCTCCAGCCACAGAACCTTCACATCCGTGTATAGTTCAAAGGCGGTGGGGGCGATGCTGTCGTAGCCCTTGTTGTGCAGATAGAGCTTCTCGTTGCAGATGGGGTTGCGGTAGAAGCCCTGATTGATGCACTCCTTGATAATACCGTCAGAGGTCAAGGTATGCGCCGTGCGTGCCGCCTTGTCGCCAGCGCGCTGGGCCGTGTCGAAGAGGCCGCTATCGCTCGCGTCGCCGGCTTCCGTGGCGGCGGTAGAGTGTGCAGTGGACGACACGTCGTTTGTGCTCGCAGCACCAACGGACAGTGACATGACCTCGGGGTGTAGTAGTCTGCACAGCGTGCGCAAGTGTGTATAGAGTTAGAAATAAGGAAAGGCGGGTGGGGAACGAGAGAAATGTGAAACGATGCGATTCAGAGTCAGTGTATAAGAAGAGTGGCTGGGACTTCAAGGAAGGAAAAAAAAAAAAGAATAAACGCAGTCAGGCGGACGTGTATGTGACGGCTATTTCGACGCTGCTCCTGTGGAAAGAGAGAAAGAAAGATGAGACAGGTGCAAGAACAAAAGAAAGGCAACCTCAAAACCCAGTGAATGGACGGAGGGAATGGTGTATAAGAGGAGTGAAGTGGGAACGAATATCTTCTTTGTGATGAACGTAGAAGAGGGGAGAAAAGGAAAAAAAAAGGGGGAGGGTTGTTTCCAATGGAAAGAGGATCGTCAGCAGACATTGTCGAGATGGAGAACACGGGTGTGTTGAAACGATAGAGAACTCCATTTCGACACCTCAATACGCGTGCTCTCGAACTGCGGTCGAAGGAATGCCCCACGATTGCATTCGTGTGGACTCTTTGTTTTTTTTCTTCTTTTCTCTTCCAACGAAGGTTCACAGAGGTGAATTAACCAAGCGAGCCTGAGAGAGAATGGCTTACAAGAGAGACAAAAAGGAATGGAAGAAAAAGAAATGTGACGACGGGCAACGGTACAACAAGAAACGCTGCGAACGTACAGAGCGTCGTGCCACACCCGGCGAGAGAGGTAGAACATTCATCGACCAACACAACCAACAAGATGACACAGCTGTCGTCTCAGAAGACATGTGAGAGAGATAGAAAGAGAGGGTGGAAAAGAGAAGAGGCAACAGGACTACATATTCTTCTCGCGCTCGCGCTGCTGCTGATAATCGCGCAAGCTATTCATGAGCTGGTCCATGGTCTGCTTGTTGGCACCCTTGTACACCTGACCGTAATGGACAAAGACATCGGCCAGCGCAGCCAGTGCGGCACGGCGACGTGCTGCCTCTGCGACTGTTATCCTGGGGTCGAACAGCACCGCCAGCGCCACAGCTCGCGCCGTCTTTTCCAAGTCTTCCACACTGCTGTACCAGGCAAGGTCAATCATGGACTCGGAGCTCTTGAAGGTATCGCTGCGCACCTTCGTGAAGTACTTGTATTTGTTCAGCCGCTGCTGAGCGCGGTGGCGGCCCTCCAAGGTTACGTAACGCGCAAGGCGACGCGAAATAACGGTAGGGAAAGAGGCAACACGGACATTTGCAATCGACGACGCACCGTGGCTGTTGCTGCCGTCGTTTGAGGAGCTCTGATCCTTCTTGCCGCTTTCATCGTTGCCGGGTGTCACAGCACCTTTCACAAGCGCATCGTCGTAATAGGCGATCGCGCGGTGGTATTCTGAGCCAATAGTATAGAGGACTTCCTTGGCCAGTCCTGTAGAGACAATCTTCTTGAGCTGCATCTTCATCTTCCCGTCCCACGCATTCAGGCTCTGCTCCATGCGAGCACTGCCATTGCTGCCGCTGCTGCTGCGGTTGAGGGTCGTCTTTGTGTGGCTACTTGTGAAAGCAGATCCATTCCCTGTCTTCTTTTCCCCTATCCCTGACGCAGAGGAAGGCTTCTGGAATGGCTCCTGCTTGTCAACCCAATTGATAAAATGGGAGAGGTAATTCTCCAGCAGCTCGTCACGGCAGGCGTCCAGCATGCGCTGCTGCAGCACCGCGAGCTCCTCCTGCGTGTAGTCGAGCCCGTCAATCACACGCTGCGAGAAGCTGCCCATAAAGACGTCGCCAGACAGCTTCACGAGCGCCTCGCCGCCAAAGAGCGCGCGGACGCCTTCTCGTTTCTTGGCGCCGAGGTCCTCTACTCCTTTGGCGCCGCCTAAATCATACTTCTTGCGCTTCTCCGGGTTCGACAGCACGCGGTAGGCCTTGGTCACGTTGTCGAAGTGTGCCGCTGCACCAGGGGCGGGGTTCTTGTCCGGATGGATCTTGAGCACGAGTTTGTTGTACGCCACCTTGATCTCCCGCTCGCTCGCGTGCTTGTCCACGCCAAGGAGTCCGTAGTAATCCTCTGGATCGACGCTCTGACCAGGCTTCCGCTTCTTGCCTTCGTAGGTGGCGCTGGATTTGTCTTTCTTGCGACGCACCGCAAGGCGTTTCATGGCACGCTCGCGCAAGACATCATTCTCATCGTAGCACAAGAGGAGAGGCTCCCGCTCCCCCACCCCTCCCCGGACGACAGCGAAGCGACACAACAAGGGCGACCAGAACCACGCACGAGGATGCACGACGGTCTTGGCAGTTTGCAGCGTTGGCCGATTGATCAGGTAGTACGTTGGCGCGGCCACACAGCTGTAATAGAAGCTCAATACGGTCTGCTGCACGGCGGCGTAGAGTGCCGTGCTGAGAAACACGCCCGCCCACGCGATCCCGTACACGGGGCCCACCAGCACACCAACCAGCGGGTTGCTCGAGAGGCGAATCTTCTCCAAGGTGATGGTGATGAACAGGAGCGGGGACAGCAGGCAGCCAAGGGTCACATTGAGAAGCCCACCACCAACGCCCTTGAGCAGGTTACGGGTCGGTCGCGTAGCCAGCACGACACGGCTCTCCTCGGCATCCTCGCGGCGCCGCCGCTGGATCCACAGCATTTCTTCTTCCGTGACCAACCCGAAGCGGCCGCCTGCCTGCCCCGCCGCGTCCGTGCCAGACGGCGTGGTGCTCACCAGGAAGGAAAGGACGCGGCCCGCGAGAGAGCCGCCCTTGAGCATGCGCTCGGCCTCGACGTCGGGTGGTGAGGCCGCACCTGCCTGAGCATCGTTGTTGACGGTGGGGGCGGTGGCCGCGTGGACGGCGGCCCGGACGGCTGCGGGTCCGTAGGTGATGTTGAGAGCCGCCTGGGAGACGCCAGGGATAGGGCAGTGCGCCGCCACCGCCGTAATGTTTTGCAGGGTGAAACGACGAAGGGTGAACCCAGACATTTGCTCGAGGAATCTTTTTTTTTTTTTCAAAGAGATTCTTTTCTTTTCAGATAGATGCTTTTCTTTTTTAAAAGGAGCGAATAAGACTGTCGTGGGAGGTGGTGAAAGACAGCGTTTAGACAAAGTCTATTCTGAGATGAGGAGCTCCAGCCAAAGATTTATGCACCAGCTAGTGAGGCAAGAGAGAGAGAGAGAACAAGAAGGCACCATGTGAGGTGGCAGAGGTGCTCGACCGGCAACACCAGGCCGTGAACTTGAATGATCACAGAGAGACGCAAGACGAGGGTGAAGTGAAGCTTCGCCTGGGGAAGCCCTGACGAAGTGCGTGACAGACTGTCTACGTTTTCAATCTTTGTTCATACACAAGCAGTCACACAATAGACTCCGTTTCCGCCGCGAGGTACCTACTGAAAGCAACGGTGAATGCCGATATCGGAGACAGCGCAGTCCTGGGGATAGCGTCTCGTTTCTTCCCACATCAGAGAGAGAGAGAGAGAAAACATCGTATTCTATAATCATCTTCTTGAAAATGTCTGTTGGCGAAGAAAATGAGTTGTATGCATCTAGGGTAAAATTATTGAACAGGAGGACAGAGCCACACTAATATAAACTGAAGTTTTCTATAGAAGAAACAGCAGAGGCACGGCTGGTCGCTGACTTTATCGGAGGACACCCGTCCACTGGAGAGAGAAAGAGAAAGAAAAAGAAAAAGAGAAAGGGCGAGTCTTTCTCTTTGCATCCTCGATAGCCATCGTAAGCCCTCCGGAAAATAGAGAACACAAGAGAAAGAAACTGTACGTGAAAGCGTTCATGTTCTAAGGGGGGAGGGGGAGACTATAAGAGATGGAAGTTATATAGGTACTTATTCCCCTTCATGATTCAAAAAACAAAAGTCAACGAAGCAAGCATCGTAGAGCTTCTGACTGTTACATGTGGAATGCTTGCATGACCTTTTCTTTTGTCTGGCGCACCTGCACGTCTAGCGCGTACTGCACCGCATCGCGCAGCTCGGCGTAGAACCCGTTGTAGTTGAAGGGGCGGAAGCGCAGCAGTTCCTTTTCCATCTCTCCTCGCAGACTCACCCGGTCGTCGCCACCGGTGCTTGCGTCAGCTTGGCGCCCCGTCCGCGTCAAGGACGCGCCGCGGTGCGCCGGAAGGGCGGTGGCATCGGCAAATCGTCGCCGGCCGCGAGCCGCCCGCTCTTCGGCGTGGTAAGCCGCCAGCGTGCCCTCGGATACGCTCGACGCGCGGTACAGTGGGAAGGCCATGGCATGGCGCCGAAGCCTCTCCTTCTCCACTTGCTCCTTCCGTCGCTGCGCTTCAGCGGCCGACCTCGCCCTCGCCCGCGCGGCGTCCTGCGGCTTCATTGAGGGTGATCCATACACACTACCAAGTTCGCCACCCTCTGACTGCGGTGAAATACCAAAGGTCCGGGAGAGGTCCGCCTGGAAGGAACCCTCTCGGCGCAGGGCCGGCGTCCCTGCGGACGGGGTCGTTGCCTGCGTCGCAGCAACAGCGGAAGGTGCCAGCGGTGGCGGTGGCTGCCGCAGTGTGAAGGACTGTGCTGGTGATACAAGGATGCTCGCGAGACGGCCGCGTGAGCTCTGGTTACCCGCCGCGACGGCACCGAGGCTCATCAGGCTTTCCCGTCGCCCAAGCAGCCCCTCCATCTGCTGCTGCTGTTGGTGGTGATGTGAATACGCCGCGGGGGTGGACAGGGCCGTTGTGTAGCGCCCGCCTGACTTGCCAGCGAGACGCTGCACCGCCTCTGGTACGGCGGAGAAGACGCGGCCCTCCGCTTCCTCGTCCTCGTCCACCTGCTGTTGTTGCTGCTGCTGCTTCCGTGTGTTCATGCCATACGGGTCCTTTGTGCTGTAGCCCTGCAGCGAAAAGATGCGGTAGCGCAACGCCTCTAGCTCCATTGCGTCCGGCAGCACCCCGCTCAGCTGCGACGCCTCCCCGCTCAGCAGCATGGCGACCACAAGGTCGCCGTAATCCTCGGCCGAGGGCGTGCCGTCCTCATTCACAGAGACGGGGCCGCGTGCGTTGAGGCGTCGCTTGCGTTCTAGCAGAAGGGCCTTGCGTTTCTCCTGCGCATCCTTCTTGGCGTCCTCATCCTGCAGGAAGCGGTAGAGCGGATCGCTGTCCCTGACGGACAAACGGTCCAGCGCCACGTCGCGGAGGATCTGCTTCGTGACGTCCTCTTCTTCGCGCGGTAAGGGCGGAAGCACGTGGACCGTCTCCTCCTCTCCGAAGCGGTACACCTTGGACTTCTGCGCCAGTACGGCGCGCAGCACGACGCAGAGTTCGTCCTCGCCCTCCTGGATGAGGGGCTTTCCCTTCTTGGTGGGGGTGGAAGGGGGCTCACGCTTGGCCGCGCTGCCACCGTGACCAGCCGAGTTGACGCTGTTGCTGGCGTCTGTCAGCGTGGGTGAGGGCAGCGTATGGGCAGATAGGCCGACGAGTTGAGCCGCGCGTGCCATGTCGGAGGGCCGCTGACTCGCGGAGAGCGTTGGGTGTGAAGCGGTGGGTTGCGTGGCTGCTTCCGCTGTCGGGGGTAGGGGAGCGAGGTTGCTGCTGCGGCGCAGGCGGCGACGGGTACCAGCGTCGGTGACGGCCACCCGCGGAATGGTGTGCCCTGTGGCTACAGGATCCTCCCTGGCACCGACGACAGACGCATCGACAGTGGCGTCAACGGGCAACGACGCCACGTCATCGTGCTCACAGCCCATGAGGGCACTGTCCCCGTCGAATGTAACGGACGGGCGAGCGGACAACTGCACCTGCGGCGGGCCCGTCACAGAGGGCGAGACGCGTCCACTGGCGGTGGTGGTGGGCGTCGGGGTGCCGCCGCCCATGGCGGCTGTCGTTGTGGCGGCAACTCGGTCCGCGTCCTCCAGAGCAACCCCAGAAAGTCGCTGGAACGCGCTGTGGCCCGTGTTGCTGCTGGCAGTGGCTGTGTGCGGAGAGGCAGAGAGCACGGAGTGCTGCGGGGAAACCACGCGAGGCCCAAACAGACCGTTGCCCGCCGTCGTGGTGAAGGAGGCGTTGCGGCTGCTAGGGATGCTTGCCAGCCCCGCACCCTCCGGCCCCGCGGCTGGGGTTCCCATCACAGCGGATAAGGTGCGCACCAACCGATTTTGGATTTCATTCACGTTGTGTGCGCTTTCCGCCGCACGAGCGCGGACGCTGGCCATCTCCTGCTGCTGTCTCTGGTCTGCCACAAGTTGTTCCTGCTGCGGGTGCTGCTGGTGCCGCTGGCGCTGACGGCGTTGCTGCTCGGCGAGGGCTGCCTCATCCTGCTTGGGGTTCCAAAAGACCAGCTCGATGCAGTTCTCCTTGTCGACCACGGGGCTCATGTCGGTCAACGGCCCGACACGCAGCAAGGTGGGGAAGCCACCGAGGGCACGAACGTACAAGATCGCGGAGAGGAGCACCTTGGCAGGATACGAAAGCTCCACAAAGACTTCCCCGGGTGGTGGAATCGACTTGAGAACGGAACGAGGGATGTGGGTCATGAGACTCCCGCCTCCTTGCGTGCGCAACACTTGCTGCTGTTCTTGCTGCTGCTGCAGCTCGGCTTGTCGGTTCTCATACATAACATTCGCCTCTGCAATCCATGATTGAATGGCATCTCCGGTGTTGCCGTGCCTCCCCGCGTTCTCGGTCAGTTTTGTGGTAAACGTCGGAGAGGCAGGGACGGCACCCTTGCTGGTATCCTCGAGAAGGTGTTCACAGGCGAGGAGCATCACAGGATCCTGCAGAAGCGCAGACGCCTGCGTCGAGACGCTCTTCTGGTTGCGTGAGCGGTCAAGGACCTTGAGGCCGAGGTGCTGGATGTATGCGACGGCGTTCCCTTGCGCATCTGTGTCATCTGCTCCGTCGTCTACGTCCGCCTCAGCGGCAGCGCGCATGCGTGCTAATTCCTCGCCCTCAGGGTCCGTGATGTTCTGAAAGCACACTTGATAATCCACAGGGTGCTGCTGCGCCTGATGGTGGAGGAAATGGCTTGCGGCCGTTTCGCTGGTGGCGTGCACTGCGCCATGGCCGTCAACCCCGCGCTTCGTCGCGTCGGCGATGGCAGCGGCCGCTTGGCGTTCCTCGATTTCGCGTGTGGCGGCGGCTTGCTGCCGCTGCACTTCCTTGGCGTACAGGCGCTTCACCGCCTCCGCCTCTTTCCGTTGCTCCTCGTGCATCACCGTTGCCGAAGCAAGCGTCCGCGATGCGTCTGTGGCAGGGGCTGCGGTGTTCGCTGCTGGTACGGCCGGTGTTAAGAGGCAGGCACTTTCTTGGGCGGGGTCGGCCATCGCGTCGAGCTTCACGACGGGAATGGCACGTGCGAGATCCTCCCCGATACCCTTGGGACCCAATTGACCGGCAACGTCGGGTTCGCTACCGAGCTGCTGCTGAAGGGCGAGGAGACCTTTGAGTGGGGACAGTGGCTTTTCCTTCCCTGCGTCTTGCTCGTTGCCCTCATGGCGTGGTCCGTCAACCGTTGCCGTCACGCCTCCAGCAGCCGACAGCGATGCCTTGGACAGCGAGCCTGAGTTGACTTCTCGCGCACGGAGCGGAGCGCTGCGGGCAGCCACACGCATACCCTGCGCAGCTTGCGCGTGCGCAGAGGACGGCCGCTGGTTAGCGGGATGGGGTGTGCTGTACTGAACCTTGTACGTCGCGTTGCTCTTGCTGGCGGCGGGAGCCGCGACGCCACACCCGCGAGCGCCTGGCGTCTTGTGTGCTGGGGCTTTCAATACCTTCCCTGGCGGAAAGGCAGGCTGAGGCGAGGGCACTGCGACGCTGTAGAAGGCGGCAGGGCTGCTGGCGGAGGAAAGCAAGTTCGCTTGGCTACCGGTGCTGTACACCTGTGCCGGTGGGGTCACATTGTGACTGCGCAGCTTCAGTGCCTGCTGCTGCAGCCTTAGTTTCTGTGACCTTGTGGTCTTGGGAGGTGGCTTTGGTGCCTGTTCCGCCGGGAAGCTGTAGTGGTGAATGTCCTTCAATGGCGTGGGCTTCGTGCGGGTTAGCGGGCTTTGGGACCGCGAGCCTCCTCGGACTGAGCAAGGAGGAGGGGAGCGCCGTGGAGAGTTGCGTGACGCCACAGGTACCGCCTCCGAGTTATTGTCGACCTTCACCAACGTGTGGTGATGCGTGGAGAGAACAGTGATGTTGCTACAGCTTTCCATCTCGCCAAGGATGACATCGTCGTAGGTGACGGTGTTGCTGTGCGGCCGTGAATCGAGGGCATCTGCGTGAGGAGCACAAGAGGGGCCAATCTGGGTGACGGTTGTCTTCTGACGAGAGGGGCTGTCGGATGTGTACGTCTTGGTTGTTTCCCGTGGGGCAAGTGACACAGAGCTGCCCGAGAGGGCTGCCTTGGACGACAGAAATGCGACACCGGAGGAGGCGGAAGAAAGCGGAGCCGCATTTCCATCAGTCCTCGAAGGGTGTGGCCGCCCGCTTGTTGTGCGATTCTGTGGGGTTGAAGGCAACGACATGGTGGTGGAGGTGGTGGTGGTGGTGGTGGAGGGATATAATATGATTCCTAGTTGCTTTTTTTTTTTTTTGTGTGTGTGTGTGTGTATTGCGGTTGCCGACGCTTCTGTGACTGGCACTGTGGTCTTTTGTCTATCTAAAAGAAGGGCGAAAGGAAAGAAAAGTGGTAGAGGTCCGACAGGTTTGTCTGTATCAACCAAGGCGGAACCGAAGCTTCTAGTAATTCACAAAAAGAAAAAGAGAGACAGCACCGTAGAGGGTCGGACAATAAAAGAAAAAGGAAGTCTAAGGGTCCTCTATAAACGATGGCTGCACCACAAGGAAAGTCAAGGTAACGACGTCGTCAAGGAGGAAAAGGGAATGCGTGTTACACGTGCGTGTGTCAGAAAGCGCTGCATCGTCGGCATCCAAATATTATCCTTGAAGACTTATAGGAAAGCATCGACGGGGATGTCGCCTTTTTCTTTTTTTGCCACATGTGGAAATGCGCGGCCGCCGAATGGTGGAGTAGAAACATCGGCTACTTCCTAGCCTTTTACAAGCGCGGTGCACAGGCAAAATATGTTGCCCAATCGGTGTGCATCAGGGATCCAACGGTGGGCGAGGGAGCGGGCAGTCCTTTTCACCTGCCGGTAAGACTTGCTCTTTGATTTGTAAATGTGTATATATTTTTTTTTAAAAAGAAAAGTTGCATTAATCGTAATATCTTAGTCAGACAGTTATTCCCACTCTTTCCCCTCCGTCATGCTAGCCAACATTTTGTGAGACATTGGAGGGGAAGTTTGGTTCTTCCGTCCAAACGGCATGCACACACGCAGCGAAAGAGTGAGAGAAGAAAGGATGGGCTCGTTGAACGCGCAAGGGAAGCGAAATCACCTCTTCTTTCCGCGATTCAGCCGCTCCTCAAGGGTGAGTTTCTCCTCACGGTGCTTCTTGCGGGCCGCGTGGATCTGTTTATCGTTGCGGGTGAAGACGTTGGCGTTCGCGCGGTTCACCTCAAACATGGTCACCTTCTTGCTGCCAGACTTCACCGGCGCACCGCCCTCGCCGCCGTGAGCGTCCTCGTCTTCATCGCGCCCGTGCTTGCGTTTGCGATTGGCGGAGACCTTTCCACTCGACTGCACACCCCGCAGCTGCCGGCGGGCCTCGTCTTCCTCCTCCTCGGCGTCTCCCTCACCGGCACCGCCGCTGCCCTCTGCCACCTCGGTGTCGGGGACGACCGAGAACATATCCGACTCGTACCTCTGCCGTCGCTCGCTTGCCTTGGCGCGGCGTTCCTCAATGGTCTGGAGAAGTTTGGCGTACTCGGGGTTGCTGCGGTCGAGGGAGAAGGCAGGAGTGGCGGCTTTACCGGTGGCGGGGTCGAAGGCCTTGGCGAAGCGGGGGTCCGCCTTAGCGGCGGCCAGGGCTGCATTCTTGACGCCGCTATTGCCTTCGGCTTCTTCCCCATCCGCCCCTGTGCCGTCGCCCTCTGCCACGCGCTTGAAGCGGCTAATACGCTCGCCCCAGCGGGCGTCCTTCTTCTTCTTGGCGTTCTCGGCCAGGTACCGGTTGAAGCTGGCGGGGTCCACCACGGCCTTGAGCTCGCGATACAGACCATTCTCCACAAAGGCACCGTGCATAACGGGACGCACCTTGCCATCGGCCATGTCCTGCGCGGAGATGCCGAGCGAGTCCATCTCCTCCTTGGGGATGAAGGTGAAGTCGTCGTAGACGGTTGTGGCCTCCTTCTCCTCCAGCTCCTCGGTCATGTTCTCCAGGAAGGACGCCCATCGCGGTGCAACGCCGAGCTGCGGGATGAAGTGCACCTGCACACGTGGCACGTCGCAGCAGATGGCGAGTACGCCACTGTCATCGCAGTCGTACGGCGCGACAAGGTTGTTTTGACTACGCAGGAGACAGAAGTCGGTGATGTCGGCTGGGGCCTCGATACTGGTGAAGTTACTGCCGTCAGTCTTGTTCCACACCTTCACAGAGCGTGTGTCTGCGGACAGAATGTAGCTCGCCTCACCAGTGGACGTGCTCTTCCCGTGGAAGAAGTAGGTCTTCACAATGGGAAGGCTGTTCATGTGGTCCTTCACGAGCAGCGGCTTCTGCAGACGCACATCGTACACGAGGACCTCGCCGTTCTCGGTACCGCATGCACAGAGCATGCCGCCGGCCTCTTCAACAGAGACGTGGCGGAGCTCACCACCGCCGCGGAGGCCTGAAAGACTGCCTGTGTTTGTCACATCTAGCCGCGACGCCGCCGTCGGTGCGCGGGAGTCCCATGCCTCGAGAAACCCATCGCAGCCGGCCGCCAGCACCAGACCACTCACCGGGCCTTGCTTGAATACCTCCACCGAGTTGACACCTTCGAAGCACTGCGTCTTGTAGCTCTCCACGAATGCGCCTGTCTCCAAGTTGATGCGAAAGATCTCTGGCGAGACGCCGCTGGACAGCAGCTCCGCGTGGAACGGGTCGAAGCCGAGGCTGCGCTGAATGTGCGGCACGCGAACGCGATCCACAATGGCGGCAGAGTGGTGAACCGTGATCTGGCGCCCTTCGCCGCGCAACGCGAACTTGCGGTAGTCTGGGGAAAGGCACACGCCAGATAGGATGTTCATGTCCGCGTTGAAGCTGTACTTCATGCTGAGCTCATTCACGTCAAAGCACTTGAGGCGGTACGGGTAATCCCCGGCGGCGAACAGGTTTGTGCCGTTTGGGCAGCGGAAAATGCATCGGGCACAGTGAGGGAATTCAAGGTCGTGGAGGAGCTCAATACGGTTTTCTGTCCCTGCGAGCGCTTTTTTATTCTTGCGCCGCTCGCTCAACCACTCGGGCAACGATTTACCGGCGGTGAGGTTGTAGGTCTTCACCTTGTTATGAAGGGAGACCTGCATGATTTGTCACGGGGTGCGGCGTGCCTGTCTCTCTCACTCACTATTGTGTGCGTCTGAGTGCTCTCAGAAAGAAGATAATTTACCACTATATGGGCTTGCAGTGGCAGAAAAAAAAAAGGAGGTGGAGAGAGAGAGAAAGGGAGACACAAAGAGAGGTTCTCTGTCATCACGTGAGGTGCACGATTATGCGAAATCAGACATGAGCGAAGCTCGTTGTTGTTAGGGCAGACACTCCAACGTGTCACGGGCCCAGTTCGTCACCGTCCACATCGCCGTCACCTCATTCACAATACCATTTGCTCGTGGGGGTGATCAATTACCGATCTGATGACGACACGGGTTCGTTGACCCTCAAGATAAAAGAGATCGCGGGGCTACCCATACATACTTCTTCACATATTCACTTGGATATTGGTGTAGCATCATGTGTGGGTCGTCGCCTTTCGTGTTTGTTTTGCGAATGCTAGTTTGGTTATATTTCTCCTTATCTGAGTGTGATAATTAGACTTCTCAAAAGCGTAATGAGTAAGTTGGGTGGGGGACAAAACGAGAAGAAGGAAATAAAGATACAGTAGTAAGTGGAAGCAATAATACAAAAAGATAAAATAAAGGTAGGAGCGGTTAAGGGCCCATGGCAAGGACGAAGGGGCGTGCGGGTCGCCTCACCAGGAAGGCGCCTCGTGGCGAATAACGGCATCACGCATGGAGTGGTGCCGAACACAAGGGGAGAAGCGCAACAGAGGATTGCTTCCAGGCATCACAGGTGGTAAACACAGCAGTGTCCTCCCACACACACAAAAAAAAAGTGTCTGTGAGCCGAGCGCAAAGGAGAGAAGGCGTTTTAAAAACTTTCCTTTTGAAATGCAGAAGAGGTGAAGTGAACAACGTCCACAGAAATACGAGTGTGGGAGACGTGACGTTTACCGACAAAGTCCACACACACACAAAAGAAAAGGACAACTGCACGACGTCGTGCAGGAACAATAGCCAAAGGGGAATGGAGGCAAAGAACATGGAAAGAAGGATCCGCCGCCTAAAGAAGGTGATGAATGACAGGGGAAAGAGTAAGAGGCATAGGGCGAGAGAGAGAGAGAGAGAAAGGAGATGGTGCGGGAGCCACGTTCGCTTCTACAGTCAGGTAGAAGACAGAGGTACCGCAACAGCAAGAAAACGAAAAAGAAGAAAGATGAGGAAATCCTTCAGACAACTTTGGTGCTGTTCCCTCTTTTATCCTGCGTCATGCTTGACCGTTTCGAATACATGAGTTATCTCTCATCAATCCAGCCAGGAGACAAACAGCATCCGATCGAAGTCGCGTTACTGTTCAGTGATCCAAGGACCGGCATTGCTACACAGTGAAAGTGCTGAGAGGAGAGGGATTTAACGCCCAGCACAGGACAAGAGAGGCAAAGCTGAGCAGCAAGGTCTTGGATCTTGCATGCAGCCTTGAGAGAGAGAGAGAGAAGGAACGGGGAAACTTCAGCTATCTTTCTCTCTCACGCAACAGTCACGGGACAAGCAGCATTAGCTAACAAAATGAAAAGGGTCAGAGGAATTCTGAAGTCCTCTGTGAGTTTCAACAAACAACTATAACTGAGACACGCGTGAAACAAAGAAAATCAAGCGTCTCGCACATCACAGGCGCAGTGTTGATACGGCAAAGATGGCTACCAGCGCTCTTTTCGGCCGTCATGCAATGGGAATCGAAAGGAAAGGAAGTCAACAAAGAAGAGGGAGGAGAAAAAAAAAACTGTTGATAGAACGAAACGCGGTGTAGCAGCGCGTAAACGTAGAGGCGGGGAAGAAGGGAGGGGGGAAGGAAAGCAGAACAAAAAGGTAAATATGCGTTTAGAAATCATTACTTTTGATGGGGTGCGCCGCGCGCACATAAGTCATTTATGCCACTTCACAACTTACGTGAGGAAGGGAGAAGGACAACAACGAAAAAAACAAAAAGAGCAGAAAGAAAGATAAAGGAGGTTAAATAAACTTTTGTGTAGCTGTGAAATGGGGATCGGACTTTCCGATTCCGTCCTGGCCCCTGTGTCGACCACGTGCGGCTGTGTGTCAAACACAAGCGCGACAGGGTTCCTTTACGGTGCTGTTTCTTGGACGAATACCTGTGTGCGCGCTCATATCACACTGGCAATGATCCTCTCGCTTGAGGAGAGGGGGGGACGGGGTGGTGGAAGTCAATGGTTCGTCGGCTTCATGCGTAAAGTGACATCTGTTCAGGGACTGATATCCACTTCACCGACACGCAGAGGCCTCCCTTGTGGTCGCAAGTGCACAGGAGCCCGTAAAGAAAGGACTGCAAAAAAAAAAAAAAAATACATAATGGCACACCCAAGAAAAACGTGTGGTAGTCCTTTCGGTTCTCCCTCTCGCTCTCTCACAGCTGCGCTCTTAGGAGCGTGACGCCGTCTCGGAAGGGCCGTGACCGTCATTCTTGCGTGGCGAGCTGGGCCCACCTGCAGAAGAGGCGGGGCTGCGTGCCTTGGCGTCTGTTGCCACCACAGCGTCGTTGCTACCACCGCAGCCGAACCATCCGAGGAGCTGCGTCATGGGGATAATAGGGAGAATGGTGCGGTCCCACACCTCATTGACAACCTCCGCGAACGCCGTGTAGAGCGCGATGCAGCCGCAGACAATGCCCTCGTAGCCCGCGGCACGCGCCGTGCGGGCGCTCGTGTCGGGGTCGCTCACCATGTTTGCAATGGTCAAGAGCAAGAAGAGCAAGAAGACGGTGAGAAACACCAGGAAAATGGCTACATTCATGCGAATGGTGCAGCACAGCATCATGAAGGAAAAGAGCGTCCAGAGAAGCATGTAGCACCCCACAAAGTAATCGCTGGAGGCGACAATTTCAGAGGGCGTACCGTACGAAGTGTTAGGCAGCAGCCACGTGCACACAAGGCTGAGCCAGAACGCGCCGTAGGAAACAAAGGCCACGTAGCCAAAGGTGTTTGCGCGGCAGAACTCAAGGAGACCCGCGAAGAGCTGCGCGAGGCCGCCAAAGCAAATCCCCATGGCGGGGATGGCGGAGTAGAGAGAGAAGTGGCCCGTGTTGTGCAGGTTCAGAAGCACGGTTGTCACACCGAAGCCCAACAGGCCAATGGGGCCAGCATTCGCGAGCTTCCACTTGTTCCGGCGCACCTGCGCCTTCTTGCTCTCCTCGGCCACAATCCGGGCGGTCATGAGGATCGTGTTGAGCTTCGCCTGGCGACGACGCAGGCGGCGAAGTCCGCGGTCGTCGTCATCTCGGCCGTACTTGGCGTTGAACTTGTCCAGGGCGGCGTCGTCCTGCGTGCGAGCCATGTGCAGGCGTGTGGCACTCCCGTCAGCCCCGCGCGGGCCCTTATCGTGGAAGTCAAAGGGCTCGTGCGATGAGACGGACGGGTTGCTGTGCAGCGGCATTGTCTTGTTATGTGCCCTTCGCCTGCAATCTGATCGTTGCTATATACAGGAAGAGGTCTTTAAACCGTAACCCCAGCGATGAGAAGGTTGGTGAAACCGTGCTTTGGTGCTGCCGAAAGATGTTTGCGTTTTCTGGAAGTCAAGCACATTATAGAAAGATGAAATGGGGGAAAGAAAGGGTGAGTTATGCCCATGTTTTCTTTTTTTTTTCCGATGCCTTGAATGTTCATTTTTTTACCAAGTGCTTTCGCCATTCTTCTTTGCTGTAGCATCCTGTACGTGGGCTTCTATGCTTTGGCGGTCCTCCGAAGCGAAACCTTTTTGTTTTTGTTTTTGTAGTCGTTGATTTTCTGCTGCGTATAAATAGTGAAAGAAAGAAGTTGTTAGGGAGGATAACACGGACGGGGCAGGCGCACGATAAGGGATCACCTTAAGGCAGACGTTCAGGTTCCAAAGACCTGCACAAAAGGTTTGAAGGACAATAACACAAGAAAACGAAAACAGAACAGAATACTGAAGAAGCGTTGGCGATCCCTGACTCTGACATGTGCGGCAACGTGCCAAGACCCTCGCACTGGCATGGGATGTGAAAACACAGGGGGAAGGCAATGTGGGACACTGGTGTCTGAACACTGCTTCTTCTCTGTGAGAGGAGAAATCCGTGAGAGGAAGAAGAGCGAAGAAAGCGAGAAGACTTGAAAAAAAAAAAACAGAAAACACTCAGCTGAAGTGGAGGGGGGGGGGGGAAGAAAAGAAAAAGTGGAGTTAAAATAAAACGTTATCAACGAAACAGGAAAGTTGCCGTGTGGTCGGACTGAAAAGGTTCTACAACGAGAGACCGACGTTGTGCAGAGATGTAAAACAAAAGCGAAAGCGGAATACTAAACAAATTAAAGCCTAAAGAAAGATATTCCTCCCCCCACCCCCGTTGAGCGCAAGGGAGTGCACATGCCTGGGAGATGCCTCGTGATCCGGGGGTACGGTGTGCTATCCTCACGCATCCATCAGCAGCTCTTCAATGAGACCCACATGAATGCGCGTGCCGGTCTCAAAGCCCTTCTCATCGGGGTTGTACTTGGCGTTGTGGCAGCCGTAGATGCAGCCATCGACAGCGTTGGGCTTCTTGACGCCGACGTTGCCGTAGCAGCCAGGCACCACGCGCTGAAACTCCGAAAAGTCCTCAGCACCGTACATGGGCTTGATCACCTTGGTGAAGGAATTCGGCGCGAGCTTCTCCTGGCATACCTTCTCAAAGATAGCGAAGGTGACATCGTCGTTGAACATGCTGTAGACGGGCTCCGGCCAGTCAATGTGGTACGTCGCACCGTAGCGCTGCGTCACGGACTTCACGACGTCCTCCAGCATCTTGGGGGACTGTTCCTCTGCCTCCTTGTTGACGCAGCGAATCGTACCGCGGATCAGCGACGTGTCCGGGATGACGTTGAAGCTGCCCGTACCAGACTGCAAAGTTGTGACGCTGATCACAGGGGCCTTGGCTGAGTCGAAGCGGCGCGACACGATGCTCTGCAGTCCCGTCACCACCTCAGCAGCCATGACAATGGGGTCCTTGCACAGGTGGGGAGTAGACGCGTGACCGCCCGTGCCCGTGATGGTGATATCAAAGTCGAGGACGGCGCCAGAGGCAATACCGGGTGTGCAGGTGGCGAGGCCAACATCCAGGTTAGGGTCGTTGTGAAGCCCGAAGATCATGTCAACACCCTTCATGGCACCGGCATCCACCATCTGCTTCGCCCCGCTCGGACTGATCTCCTCGGCGTGCTGAAAGACAAAGCGCACGGTACCCTTGATCTTGTTCTGGTACTGGCACAGCACCTTGACGGCACCGAGCAGCATGGCGGCGTGCGTGTCGTGGCCGCACGCGTGCATGACGCCGGGACGCTGTGACGCGAACTCCACGCCGCTCTCCTCCTGCACGGGCAGTGCGTCAATGTCGGCGCGCAGGGCGATGGTCTTGCCTTCACCGGCACCGCCCTTGAGGTCCGCGATGATGCTTGTAGGGGTAGGGTTCGAGATCTCAAGCTTAGTCGGCATCTTCAGCAGCTGTTCCGTGATGTACTCGACCGTCGGCTGCTCCGTATGTCCCGTGTAGGGATGCGCGTGGATGTAGCGGCGCCAAGCAATCACCTCGGGCTGCACGGCCTTCACCTGAGCGTCGAATTCTTGCTTGAGAGACATGGGGTTATCAGCAGGAAAAAAAGGGGTGAAATAGAGGTAAAGAACAAAGCTTGAATAACCTGTGAATAGTGTTTCAAAGGTCGGTGATCAGACTATTTTTAGTGGAAGAAGAAGATGAGATCCTCTAACACGATGCGTATTGCCCGTCGCAGGGAGTGAGAAGGGTTAGAGGAATGGATGAATGAGCGGGAAAAGGAAAGAAGACATGCCGGACATGTGCAGGACTAGTGCGCCACACGCTCGTGGTTGACTAAACGCGGACGAGGCATCCTACGAAACGACGGCTCTCTCTGAGCTGATCCTTGCAAGGCAACTATGAGCGTTAGGCTCCCCTCGTCATGTCATCCTGTCAGACGGAAACAATGTGGAGATGCTATCGTGAGTGAGAACGCACCTCAGTTGATGATGACGGTGTCATTGCGATGTGCGCCTCATATCGCGTAGCTGACAGGGACTGTGGACCTGTGCGCTTTCTTGAAGAAGGTGATTTCTCGGTTTTGTCGTTGGCAAATTTCAGTGCGTGCGTCACGATGTGGCTATACATAAATGTGATGCAGAAAGGACAAGAAAGGCACACACACACACACACAACACATGAAGGACATATGTTCAAGGCACGGCTAGACAGCGGCGTGCGGGAAGACAACAGGTCGATGTCTTGGTTCATAATTACATCGATGTCATTTGGCAAGGGATACCACAAGCAGCAAGCGGTGCCTCATACAGCCATATTAAATTTCGTCTTCAGCAGCGGCAGTCTTGCGTGGAGCGCCCTCCATACCAGAGTACAAGAAACCACGCAGCGGGTAGGCCTTCTTTACGCCGTAGTTCGGCCCCTGAATGAGGTCAGCGGCGGCGGCGACGCTGTCGCTGGTGGCAGCCGACGCAGCTGAGCTGGTAACCGGAGAGAAAACAAGGTTGTCGACACAGGCGCCATCGCGGCACTGTCCCTGGAGACGAACGCCACCTGTGATGACGCAGCCGCGTACGTTCGGGTGCTGCGCAAAGACAGGGTGCTTGGACTTGACATTGCCGTGCTCGTCCACCTCTTCCTCTTCGTCTTCGTCTTCGTCTTCCCCGTCAGATCCCTGCTTTTGGTTCTGCTTGAGCTGTGAGGCGGGCGACAGTGGCTTTGCGATTCCATTTTCGTGGCGGAACTGTGCCTCCGCTGCCGCCACCTCGGCTTCCGTGGGACCCACGACGAGCAGGCACTCGCGGCCACAGGCGCGCAGCGTGCACTGGTGCACTCGCGCTGCCCCCGCGACTCCGTAAACGTAGACGCCCACCTTCTCCACACATCGCACATCGCTCGCCAGTACCGTGGCGCCCTTACACCCGTCATGCAGCAGCAAGCCCAACTTCACGTTGCTGATCATGCAGTCGACAAGGGAGAGGTCGGCGTCATCGCAGAAGACGCCCACGTCGCACGCCACCTGTCCCACCTCTGGGATGACAAAATCGGCTCCGCCCTGAAGCTGCTGCTGCAGGAGCCGGCTGGCGGAGGCGTTCACGGACGCCGCGGAGGTGCCCGACGCGTTGGCCATGGCGAGCTGCTCATTCACCGTGCGCTGGTACGCCTTGGCCTCGAGGGCAGCGAGCGCGGAGGGTGCGTGGCGCTGCGAACGGCCAAGGGTCGCCTGGTTAAGCATCGAGAGGGTCAGGCTGGGGCCGTCAATCAGACAGGACACGAGTTTCACAGCACTGCGCGGGTATGCGTACACGCCATGCTTCACGCCGCCGTAGATGACGCTGCGGGACAGAGTCGCTTCTGCCAATGGGTGCAGCAGCAACGTGCTGTCCGCGCGGGGAACGGTGTCTCCACTGAGCGCGTTGGTGGACAGCAACGAAGGCACCCCGAACACGCAGTGGCGCAACGCGCTGGAGGTGAGCGGCTCAATGGTGAGTCCCGCCGGGAAGCAGAGGCCTTGAAGGGTGAGGGCGGGCTGGGCCTTTCGCTTCTGTTGGGAACTGGAGCCGGCATCGTCAGCGCTTCCATTCTCATCCTCATTGGCAGCATAGGCGTCCTCTGTGACACGGTTGTCACCGTTGAGGTCTTCTCTTTCCTCGTCCTCTTCCTCGTCATCGGGTTCCTGCGCGTACTTCTTGAGCGGCGGCACGCTTCCCTGACGGCCTGGAGTTGCCAGATGGACATCGCTCGTGCGAAGAATAAGCCGGGACGAGATGACCGGGAACCTCTCTGCATCGAATGCCGTTGGGGTAATGACGGACCCAAATACAGAGGATCCCATGGTGGTCGTCGCCGCAGCAGCCCCGGGCGCCGCACCGGCACCTTTCAGCAACGACACCGAGGCCGAGGCCGTTCCTCCAGCCTGGTTGGTTGTGTTAGCGGCAGCGGCGGCGTGGTAGTAGGTGAACCAAGGTCCGACACGGCGGCCCACAGCTGGGTCCGTCTGCAGTAACATCGTCCGCAGTGCCTTGCGCTCCTTCATGTCGGATTTCTTGAGAGACGAGGGGCCGCTGTTGACCGCCAACGGTTTATCTGTCGTGTTGTACTCCTTGCGATAGGGGTCCGTGGCACGTGCGAAGGGGACACCCTCAATGACGAGGCCTTTCAGTCGTGCCTCGTCCAGGACGATGACATCTTTTTCAGAACCGACAGGGAATTTGTCGTCGGGATTGGGTGTCATGTCCAGCGCCGCCTCGGTGTAGGTGCCGGGAAAGACGAGAATGCGGTCCTGGGCGTACTGTGCCTTCGCCACCGCCGCGGAAAGCTTCTTGCACGTGCTGAAGCCGCCCACGAAATGGGTGGAGGGGCCGTCCTCGAGCTCGTCAAGTTCGTTGAGCGGGATGAGCTCATTCCATTCTTCTTGCTCTTCCTCTTCCTCTTCTTCCTCTTCTTCGCTTTCCTCCTCACCGCCCTCTTCGTCCTCGTCCTCGTACTGACGAGAATCCTTTGGGTAGTCCTTCGGCATTATTGCGGCGCAATAAACAGTGGTTATGTCAACCGTCTGTGCGTGTGTTTCCTTGTCCGTGCGGGCGAGAAAGAGAGAGAGAGAGAGCAGGAGATAGATAAACAGAAAAGCTAGACGGCTTACGTTCCTCTATCTGTAGTTTGCTGTCGAGAAGTGTTGGAGCAGGGAAGAGACTGTGAACAGAGGTGCTTTTCTTGAGTTTCTTCTTCAGAGAGTGGCAAAGCCTTTTAAGATCGTTTGAACGAAAGACTGCATTTGCACGGAGGATGACCTCATGTTTGTCTTGTTGATCGGAGGTTGCTTCACTGGTGTGGAGATTATCTCTTTCTTTTTTTTTTTTAAGGACTGTTGTAAGCAAGAGTGGCTCTTAGGAAAAGAGAAGATACCCATCGGCGTGGGCCGGGTACGAACGAGTCACCGACAGACACTGTGAGAACGTCTCACTACCCAAGACGACATCCAACGAGCCTGTCATTCCTTCTTCTCCAGCCGCTCCATCTTCCGACCGAAGGAGTCAAGCTGCCGTTGAAGATCGGCGTTCTCGCGATTTGCCGCAGCCAGCTCTGCCGTTGCCTCATCGCAGGAAGCCTTGGTTTCTTTACAGACCCGAAGCAGTTCCTGTCGGCGCTGCTCCGCCCCTGTCGCTGTGAGGGCGTGGTGCGGCCCATCGCTGCCCCTTCCGCTGCCTCCCATCAACTCGTACCGTTCCTTCATCTCCGCCACTGATCTCGCCACATCCGCGCAGTCCTGATCTAGTTGCTTTAGGCTGGTGCGCAGGTGCTTCTCTCGTTCATGGAGAATTTCACTCCGCTGCTTCATCTGCTCCGAGGAGCGGTCGAGTAAGTCGCGGTAGGCGCGCGTGAGGGGTATCTGAGCAGTGCCAAGGAGCTGAATGTCATCCTCGTCGTCGTCACCGCCGCTCTCAGTGTCGTCGTGCGGTTCGCCATCACCGCCTTGGACGACGTGATGCTCGCCAAGGATCACGAGACCGCTGTTACTAGTGTCCGCACTATCGTCATGTTGTGCGTCTTGTCGCAGCTTCTTCGCTGGACTACGCTCACTCGTACTGAGCAGCAGCCGACTCCGCTTGGGCCGCTGCTTGGTCGGGGTGGACATGTGCCCTGGGCCAGCGTTCCTGCCAACGGTGGGGGTATCGTTGCGTAGCGCACCGCCGGCCAGACGTGGTGGGCGGGTGTGCGGTCGAAATAGGATGACCTCAGACGGGATGTGCTTGATTTCCGTTCGGCAGACGGGGCATTCGGGACCCTTTGTCATGCCTTTCCGGAATTCAATCAGCTGCTGCAGGCAGAGGGCGTGAAGGAAATGCCCACAGGACAGCACTACGACATCACCCTCTCCGCCAGGAATAACAGCATCGGTATCACTCGATTTTGTAAAGAGAGTTGCATCGTTGCCCAGGTCGCTGTAAAGGTGTTCCTCATCGTCATGCGCGGGACTCACGCCTGGCGCGTAGGAGATGCGAAAGTCGTTGCTGCTGTCATCCTTTCTGCTCTTGTGAGGGGATGGCGCAGGACTCGGCCCGGTGGAATGGTTGAATTCGAGAGGTTGGAGGCAGATGGTGCAGTCCGCCGTAGTGAGGGCCTCAAACAGCAGCATGCAGGGGTGGTCCTCCGCGTGCTCAAAAGCGCCAACGGGTATCTTTGAAAACCGACCTCTTCTGGTTGGAGCCGTAGACGGTGGGATGCACGGAGAAGAGTTCCTCACCGCGGAAATAGTTTTTTCTTTTTTTTCTGTTCTCTCTAAAAGGCAAAGCACGTCAAGATGAAGGAAGACGAGTGGGAAAAAAGGGGTTGTTGATATGGCAAGGAAGAAGTGAGCGCCACCATCTCTGTCCTGTTGTTAAACAGGAAGCATAGAAGGCACAGAGTCGCGTGGGATCCTCGTGCGGTGCGACACCGCCGCCCCTCCGATCCTGAAGGTCATCCATGCCAGTGGTGACTGTCCCTCCCTTTGGCGAAACACGTTGGCTTTGCGTGTACATCCTTTGCACGTTACACCATTTACACGTCTTTTTTTTTTTTTTATAATTCGTTTCTGATGTGGCGCGCGTCTCACGATTCTGTTAGCAGCGTTCACATTCGCGTGCTCGCTGGTCTCACACTATGGCCCAATCCGGTCGTGGTGCCGTGAACACCACGCAGCCTTGCTCCATGTGAACGAAGCGGGTGGACTCAAGCTCGTCACCACCACGTGCCGCCTCCGTCTTGTGTGAAGGACAGGCAATCATACTCGGTTCCAGTTCGTAGCGCCAGGCGTGCAGGCAGATCCTCTGGGCACTGCCACTTTCGTCCACAGAGGCGATGGACAGTCTGCCCGCGCATTCGTAACACAGCGGCTCGCTTTCCAACGGATCCCAGTGGCCTCGTTCCTCTGCATGTGCGTCCTCTTGGGTAGGGACACCACCGCATGCATACACGGATGGAATGGGAAATCGAGAGAGGTACGTCTGTGGTAAATCTTCTTTCTGGAAAAACAAAGGTGTTTTTTCACCTGCACGTGGGTCGTGAGTGCTCTGCTGTTTGAGGAGCATGCTTGTAGAAGCGCTTTTGGTGTCGTGTGTGCAAACACAATCCGTTGGTGTGGTGTAGCCGTAGGTAACGTCGTGGGCGATGGGAAAGCCCCACGAGCTCAGGTGAATGCGAATCTGATGAAGGCGACCCGTGAAGGGAAGACATTGCAGAAGAGTGAAGGGAAGTACGGAAGGGCTGCCAGGTCGCTGCCTGTTCGGCTCCATACACGAGGCGGTAGCGACAGGTTGAAAGACGGTGACGGCAGACGATGTGGAACCTTCCTTCCTGCCTGACTTCTTTGATCCGTCGTTGTCGACTTCAGATGCCGACGTCGCTGGTGCTTTGGAATGGGTCAGCGGCGATGCTATCACGACGCCCTGAGTATCTGCCACACCCGTGACGAAAGCGTCTTTTGTGGTAGTTGCATCTTCTTGCCGTTGAAAGAGAGTCGTGTTGAGGGAGTGCATGACGCTAGGCGGGATGGAGTGCGCCATCTTCTTTCCTCCATGTTTTCCGTCATCGGTTTGAGAAGGGGTCAGCGTCAGGACATCCTCCAGCGACGAGGCGTTGACGCACGCATGACAAGGAGACGACGGAAAGACTCCAGGCACCTTGGCGAGGTAGCGCTTGCGCAGACCAAAGTCAGTTGTCAGGAGTGAATGTAGCGATGCGGGGAGACAATTGTTGCCTTCTCCCTCCACACGTGCTTCGCCAGGAGTGCTTGCTTCTTCAGATGGTAAGCGGACGGCACCCTCAGCAGCGCTGTCCATAGCATTGGTCTTGCGCATCAGTGCCGTGCTCACCCGTTGCGTCGCTGCCTGATTGACGCCAAGCAAAAGAAGACCAGACGTCACGCGGTCAAGACGGTAGCACGCCCGAGGTGCCTTCTCAAGAGAGATGACGTTGAGTTCTTCATAGCTGCCGTCGCTGCAGGGATCCGGTGCCTGTGCAGTGGACGCGTCAGTCTGCTTCGCGGCCTTGGCCGCCGTGGAAACCTGTCCTGGACCGTAATAGCGGAACAGTTCTTCTTTTTCTTTGAGCGTCAGCCAGTCGGTGTTCACAAGAGACTGCATGAGGGGATCCCTATCCCACAGCCACGCCGCGATGCGTCTTGGTGCGAGAACGTACTCCAGCATCGAGAGGAGGGAGTTGTATTGGTACCGTCCGGTCGCATGCGTTGGTAAACCGGTCGGCTTCAAGACAGAAATCAACCCAAAGGCGTCGATGCGGACCCCAAGCAGGTAGATGGGCTCAGTGCCGGAGACGCCAATGGCAATGGGTATTTCGTGCCGGTGCACGTGATGGAGGACGACATCGCCGTGCTGCAGCATGACATTTCGTTCTTCCCACTCATCCACGGGTACGGCGGAGGTTGTCGATGCGTCCCCATGGGAAAGCCCTCCCCGCAGAGAGGCTGGTGGGGCGTCCGCACCGAGTCCTCGCTTCAAATGCCGCCGCTTGACATCCGTTGTGCGGCTTACGCGGCTAAACGGAGGCGATGGACCGTCGTCATGCGTGCTGGTGGTTGATTGCGTTTGCGGCTGGTGGAGCTGCTGCTCTCTGGCAGCGCGTTGTTCTGCCTGAAGAGAGCGCTTGCTCACACAGAAAAGCCGACCGTGCCTCAGACACGCCTCGTAATAGGCGCGGGAGTGGTGGCCAAGTTCGCGACTGTAGACGTCGAGCAGCCGCTGCCCAACCCAACGACCTTTGGCAAACACGCGAAAGTTGTATTCGTACGGAATGACGTGCCGACGCGCCGGTCCCGCAAAGTCCGGCTCTGCTGCTTCTCGAGAAGACGTGGCGCTGGCGTCCGCGTCCCCGTGTGCATTCTCAGGCACGCGCAGCGGAAGCACGTCATTTGCAGCGGGCAGTACCGTATACCAAGGGAAGCCGGGAACGTCAGCCGTCCGGTACAGCTCGCGCTTCACTGGGTTCTCCCAGGCTTCCTCCTCCAACTGCCTCAATTGGGCTGGAGCGAGGAGTGAAGGCGCGTTGCATGCTTCCGAAGCTTTCATTTTGCTCCAGGTGTTGCCGCTCTCAATTGTGGGTGAAGCCACACGTCACCGACAGGTCTTTGGATACAGAATTCTCCGAAGGAGGGGTAAAGATGAGTACACAGGGGGATGGGAGAGACGAGGAAGACGGGTTGCAAAGGGTGAAGGGTTCATGAAGGTGTGGAGAGCGATCTCCGGTCGTGTCATCCAACCATGTTGAGGAAATGGACTGCTCCTATAAACGTCCCTCAGATAAAAGGGTACCAAACTTCTCTCTGGAATGGGTGTTCTTTTCGTGATCTCTTGTTATGGTTTCTGTGAAAGAGGTTATGCTGCCGAGGGGCGGTTTGAAGCGTCCCGCATGGTTTTCAACGATGCCGAGGGTGGAGGGATGGGTGCCTTGAGAAATCGCAGCTGCACAAGGGCACGCATGACCGCGTCGTAGTCGTCGAACCGTCGCACGTGGTCCAGGGCAAACGCCACGTCGCGCATTTCCTTGAGAAAGCGAGAGACCTGCTCCTCTGTGCTAATCGTGTTATCGGAGGTTCCTGCCGTGGCCTCGGTGCTTGCCGCAGCATCCAGTGCTTCGGAGAAAGAGTAGGAGACCCAAATAGCGTAGCGCGTCACGCTGTGCCAGAACGGCGCATCCGAAAGAAAACGCAGCGACGCCATTGCAGTGCACATCTCCGCAACATCGGAAAGCGTCAAGCGAAGAAGCATCTCTTCGTCGTCATGCCCAGTGTGCTCTGCTTTCTGCAATGGTTCGGGCGCCGTGGCCGTGACCGATGACGAGGCGCGACGTCCATTTCCACGACGCGACGTTGTGGTAGCGGTGCCTGCCTGCTGTCTTCGCGTCAGCGCCTTGCGTTCCGCCAGCGATCGCAGTCCCAGCACCGCCTCCTTGGCGCTTTGCTGCCGCACCCGCACGTCCTCGGCGCTGCGGTCCTCGTCGGCCCTCCCTTTCACACAGGCACGCCAAAGCAACAGGAAGTCGGCGTACAATGGGTCCGCGCGCGCGACATCCCACTCCGCCTCCACGCGCCGCGTCACCTCGTTGGCCAACACGGACAGGTGGCCCAGCACCTCCGTGGGTTTGATAGTGGTGGCCAGTTCCCCTCCAAGGACGGCAGCCTCTCTCATCAGCGCCGACTGCCGTTCAGGAGAGAGCCCGTGTCCGTGGCGGAGGAAGTGGTGCGGGGTCCACTCTTCCAGTGCGGATGGCATCACTAGGGGAGGTGTTTGAGCAAGTGCGCCGCTATCTGCGTCTCTTTTGGGAACGTGTGCGACGAGTTGGAGGGTGAGGGCGTAACTCTCTGCGGTCTGAGCCATGCAGATGGACAGCGCCGCCAGTGTCGGCGCAGGCAGTTGCTCGACTGCGGAGAGAGCTGTGACACCAAGAGAGTAGAGCACCGCGCGCGTCTCGTGCGAGAGGAGAGAGGGCAAAGGTTGACGGTGCTCGTTGGTAGGCTCGCTGCTGCGAAGCGCCTCCTCAGCCTGCGCATCGATTAGATCAGCAACGTGAAGAACCGACTGAATAGTCTCCAAGAGGACGGTCATTTGCAGAAGCTCCTCAGGTGCGTACGGCACTACCAGCTCCTTGACGCGTTCCCGTTCACCACGACGAAGGGAGAGGGCCCGGGCTTCCTGCGTTGCCTTGTCGACGACCGCCACCGCCGATGCCACAGCATCATCTGGTTGCTCAGGAAACCCTTCGGCTTCAGTGGACGGTGCTGCCTCACGCACGACGGAGAAGTATGGTAGTCTGGTGCGAACGAGGTAGAGCATCGTGGCTTCCATTTCTCGCACCATGGTCGTGGATGCCATCTCAACGGCATTCGATGCCGCGGTTTCGCGTGCGATGAATGCGTGCAAACGTCGCAGGGTGAGCGCAAGGGCTTGCACCATTAAAGCGACCTCGGCGCTCTCCACCGGAAATGCCTCGACAGCTGCCACTGAGGTTGATTGCAGGGAGGGCTCTTTCGCGTCTGCTACCGTGGAAGAATCGGTAGTTCCGTTCGATGGAAACAACCTCTGGCGCATCGCGGTGAACCACCACTGACAGACAGCTCTGCACCACGCATCTTCAGAGGTCCCAGCATCCGCGAATCCTTCTTCAAGGGAGTGATATTCGCTGGAGAGGTTATTCAAGGTTAGCAAGGTGGACCACGTTGCCGAAGGTCGTGATCCTACGGAGGGGCTCGCCGCTGCGCACCTGCGTCTTTGGTTCCACGTCGCGACATGACGCCATGTATCCGACACGGTGAGCCGTCGAAAAGAGAAGCGCTGTTGTTGAACGCCTCTAAAGATAAAATGAGAAAGTGGTGCTCTTGCCGCCGATAGACTTCCCAGACGGGAAATCAGGAGACGCTGCATCGTGGACGGGGGATACTTCAGAGAAGGAGTGACTGCGCTATTGTGGCAAATATGTTCAAAAATATATATATCAAGGAGGTGGTAAGTTCGCTTTCTGTTTTCCACAGTCTACACACATTCAAGGGACTACGTCCTCCTTGGCTTTGCTTCTCGGCTATGGAGGCGAAGCGAAAGCATGCGGCACACCTGAGATAAACCCTCTTTCCTTCCCCCCTCCGTCTTCGTACATCAGTACATAGTAACCAAATATGTTTCAGTTGTTTTTTTGAACTTCTTACAATCGCAACGGTTGATAACACCCGTTTCAGATGTGCGCATCACAACAGACGTAGCATCGTACGTATGGAGGGGTTCTGTGACAACAACAAAGCATGAACACACCAATAACAACAAAAAAGAGAATCCACACGTAAGACGCATTAGGCAATCACTCCACCAAAATGTGGCCTTCACGGAGCCTGTGCCTCCCCCTCGCGTACCCTTCTTAGAGTGAGGCCTCGTCTGGTAAGAGACCCTCGCGGAAGGCGTTGCGGAGCCGGTCGCCCAACTCTGGGCAAAGATCTGATCCGTAATGCAACAAGAGGGCCTGCAGTTGACGCCCCTCCTCCATCGTCACGGGCCGGACCTCTTTTCCAGTGGAAGGGTCCACAAGGTCATCGACGCGCTCCGTCACGACGCGCACCATCGCATCTGCTTGACGAAAGATGGATTGCAGCGGTTTCTTGGGCACGTAGATTTTGAGCGTCACGATAATATCCAACACGCTGAGAATCACACGCAACGCAGGGAATTGAACTTCATCTAAGCGGCTACCGATTTGCTCGCCCATGGCGCGCAGCTTCTGCCGGGTGGGTTCCGCGTGAATGGCGTTGCGGCCTCCGTCGCTGACCTTGTTGTAGCACGTGCGAATCGCAATGAGAGCAGAGTTGGCCATGTGCTGGTTCAACTCATCCGCAGTACAGATGCGGTCAATGAGTCGCTCGCAGACGTCTAGTCGCATGAGACGGAACTTGCGAAGAATGTGAGCCAGTGTGGCGCATTCTTGCGGGGTGAACTCCGCCACGTGGTTCGTGGCACGGATGGCCAGCGGCTCCAGTGCCGCGGGTGCCATGTCGTGGACGGAGTAGCACTGCAGGATGCCGAGCAGCGAGGGCAGGTCAAACTCATTCGCGAGCACGCTCACGCGGCGGCTCATGGCCATGAGAATCTTCCGACGAATGTCCAGTGTCTCCTTTGGACAGCCGCGGCGCGTCTTGAACAGCTTTGTCGTGAGGGCCTTGATGATGGGCATCTCCACGCTATCGAAGTTGCTCCCCTTCCAGAGCGCACTCTCTATTCGGTTCCACAGGTGTCGGTTGTAAAAATTAGCCGCCACCATGTGCGTGGTGACGTACAGAACATCGTCCGGAGCCAGAACGCCGTCGCTCTCCCGCCGCAGCAGTTCCACCGTCAGCATGCGCATCATGCCAGTGTATTCCTGCGGCTCAATCCACTGCTTCTCCTTGAGGTTGGTGGCGTAGTAGAGTGTGCGGCGTAACTCATGCATACCGGCCTGCTGCACGACGGGGGTGGTCCGCATCGTCTGCAGGAGGATGGCTGCCTCACTGGTGGCCACTTCCTTGAGCTCCTCTACCATTTCGTCGATGCCCTCGGCGGTGAGGATATCGGCGCCTGTACCAAGCGCCTCCTGGGCCTTCTTTTGAAGCAGGAGCTCATCTGTTTTGGAGAGAGACTCCGCGATAACATCGCAGTGCGAAGACAGGGCCGTTGATGGGACGACGAGGCCAGCGCCGCCTTGGCCAGAGCCTGGCGTGTACGTGATGGCGATGCCGCCTGACCCCACGGCGCCCAACGCGTTGTCGCTGGTGCTATGGCTTACAGGGGTGGGCGACGGGTTCGCAGAGGAGCCCGGTGGTACCATATTACCAGACGCTGAGGGCGGTGCAGAGGTTGCCGTCGCCGACGCACCGCTACCAAAGGCAGCGTTGCCCTGGTGGTAAGAATGCTGCTGCGATAGTGACCGTGTGGGGCGGCAGTACAGACGACGTGACGTGTGCTCTACTGGACGCACTGCAATAGGTTCACGTGAAAGAACTGTCGAGGCAAGACCTGCCCACACATACTGGGATGTCCGACGCATGAGAAATTCCCTTTGCTTTCTTCCTTCTTTTTTTTTCCTTTGAATAACTTCGGTGGCACAGAGGAGAAGAAACTCAAACTGAAACCTCGGAAACGATGAGAAATCAGGGCAACGGATCTGAAACACGTGTGCGTGATACTGGTAATGTTAATCTCCTCATAGATGGTAGATGCAACGAAAACGGAAAGGGAGAGAGGGAGAGAGAAAGTGAGGATTCGCCAACAGATGGTGAAGAGAATACGACAGCTCTCATTCCACGAGATGATGCCAAAGAGGAACAAGTGGATCATCCGGTCTACACGAATGCTGCCATAGCGTTCCCTCCATTTTCGCTCCGTTCACGACGGTTTGTCGCGGCAGCGGGGGCAAGGGAGGTTCGGTGCTAGCTCGAGGGATAAAGTATCTCGCGAAGCCGCCAGCAAGGGTTCGTGTTCCCTAAACGAGAAACGAGTTGCCAGCTGTTTCGAGCAGGGAGCCTCTGCGGCGAAGCTTCCCGGTCGCTCGCAAAAAACCGGTTCCCTGCCATGACTTGCGCTACTTTTTTTTTCTCTTTGATTCAAAAGGGGAGGAAAGAGGTTCCATTACATAACTTGATTCCACAAATACGCTGTGCGAGAGGAGAAACAAAAAGAAGAAAGGAAGGCGTTCCATCAAGTCATGGCACGTCTGGTGGAAGCGTGCGTGTGCACCATGTGAGGCACTTGGAAAGGCCAGAAATACATATCGATTCTGCGCAAGGGTGCTGTTACATATATTTGTTTTATTGTGAAAGAGCGAAGCAGTGAAGCGGCTCCTGCATCCAGCCGTCACCTTATCTTCTCGAAGGGCGACTGACTGAATGAGGTAGCAACAAGAGAAAAGCAAAACAAAGAAGGGCTCGCTTTATGAAATAGTCGGTAGGTAGTGGGGTGGTTGAAAGAAAGAGAGCGTCGTGATGTCAAACAATGAGAGGTGATACTTTTTTTTTGGCGCTGTGAATTGAACAATTCAGTCGAAACAGAAAAGCGTCACATGACTGAAGACGCCTGTGTACATACATCAGACAGCTTCACGGAAAGAGAGTCAACGTTTTCTTCCGTGAAGTAACACAAAGAGAAAAGGAATACCATGCAGCTGGCCCCTATTCAAAGGGGTTAGGGAAGAACAAACGGAAACATCGTTTCGGAGCTGTGCCAGTGAGTATTGGAGGAAGCAATTTTGGGTTACTACTGCACAAGCGTGTCACGGTCGGCAGTGCTATCCACGGCCGCCTCAGGGCCCTGCGTCCCCTCGGCGAAGTAGTTGTTCTGCATACTCTGCTTTGCGGCGGCCATCGTCGCGCCGGCCTTGCGAGCGGCGCCCAGGAAGGCGGAATGGAAAGTCACATTGGTGGGAACGGCAACGCGGCGTGTGGCCGCCCCTGCAAGGGTGGGCAGCGTGTTGACCTTGGCACCATTCGCCGGGACACCAGGCAGCGCAGAAGACGCGCGGCGCGTCTGTCCTGGCGTCATTCGTTTCGTGCTATCGTCCCCAACGGATGTATCGGAGAGGATTTCATTCTTGACGCGGCCCACTGGACACGGGGTGAAGATGTGTCCTGCCTGCCCCTCGCCATCCGCAGGCGTGTAGTGGGCCCCTTGAATGCTCTCCCGCGCGAGGCCAGCCCCACCACCGCGAACACGTGTGACAAAGGCGCGGCCGAAGAGCAGACGCTCCTCTTCCTCCGCTTCAGGGTCGTAGCCGTTGAGCTTCGCCTGGTTCGCGTACGAGGACGGGCTCAGCGTGCGCGTCTTCGGTGATGTGGTGGCCGTCGCCGTCGCCTCCTTCGCTGGTGGAGGGGAAAGGGGTGTCGCCGAGGAAGGTCGCAGGCGGCTGCTCCCGCTGCCGAGTGTGCGGCGCTGGCGTAGCCAATCCTTCGGAGGGAGTACCGCCTCTGCGGTCGTGACCGGTCGCGTCACCATGCTTTCGTTGGTGTCCACTTCGCTTAGGGTGGTCGTGTTGCCCTTTTCGTCTACAGTGGGAGAACACTGGTGAGACTGTAGGAAGGTCTTGAAGCTGCGGAGCTTGCTGCGCTCGTAAGTGGGAGGGAAGGCTTGGGATGCTGGAACAAACGCCCCGAGATCAGCATGCGGGTAGGGGAGCGTCTTCGATGACTTCCCTGCCGCCGTCTCCGCCTTGCTGGTCGTTTCATCTGTGCACTTCGTTGTATAGGCCTCCCTGTGCACTGTATAAGCTGTCTCTTCCTTCACCACGGTGGTCTCCACGGTGACAGTACGTCTTGTGGTTTCGGTCGTGATGACCGTGAATCCAAGCTCAGGACTCACACTAACGTCACCGGTGGCAGGTGAACGCGCACTAGCATCGGTCTCCTTGCGATTCTCACGCAGACAGAGCTTCGTCTTCCGTAGGGTCGTGGTCTGCGGTTGTTGCGAACCAAGGGGTGGTCTTGCTGAAGAAGGCGTTGTAGATGGCCTAGGAGAGGCGGTGCTGAGGCGTTCTCCAATAAGCTCCGAGGCGTGAATGTAGGTGTAGGTGCGGCTATCCGGTCCAAGCGACGGTGGGAAGCCGTAGATACGTCCTGGCGAACTGTAGTAGGTGTCGTAATTCTCATTCGCGTCATCGTCATTGCCATCTCTGCCCTCCGATGGGGTGGTCTGCTCATCTGCGTCCTCCGCTGGTGGTATCGTATACCGGTATTCATGCGGGGCCTCCGGTTCGCTACTGTGCTCCTGCACCCTCTCAGCGGTGGGGGTAGAGGGGGCCGCCTTCTGCGCGTCGTTGGAGATGGGTTCGATTGACTCCATCCGGGTGGCGCTCACAGCGGTCCTTCCGGTGACGGTGACATTGAGAACAGGGGAGATCGTTGTGGACGAGACAGGCGGGCGCGACGGGCTCGAAGTGTGGAAACCGTACGTGCCTGTCTGCGGGCCCAGCTCCAGCGCCAGTGTGGGGACACTGTTGGGGTCCTTGAGGCGGATCCCCATAACCTCGCTGCTGTACACCCAGCTGCGCCGCCGCCGCCGCGCGTGCTCTTCCAACGACAGGGTCGTGGTAAAGGTTGGCGTCGTGAGCGAAGTTGCTGTGGCGGTGAGAGGGGCAGTAGCCTTATCTACCGACCCCGCGGTTTCCAAACGAGCTGGTGCCTCGTGCTCCGTCGGTGTCTCGCGGTCAGGCGATGACACCACGGCGGAGTTGGAGATATGAGCAGGGTCAGGGTCTTCCGAAAGCATGACAAACGTTTCTGTGGCGTCCTCATCGTCAGCAGGGGCATGTTCCTCTGAAGTTCCTTCTTCTTTGTCCGTGAATGGAGGTGGCGATGGGAGGTCCACCTCACGGTCTACGTCTTCGTCTTTGCTTCCTGCCACCGCCGTGCTCGACGCGTTCCCCTCCTCGACCGGTGTCCGAGGTTCACTCGCCCCTACCCGCGTGGCGTCAACGACAGGGGGCGATGTGATGGAATCCTGCGTAGATGTTGGCGCAGAGGGCGTCTGCGCAGCGTCCTCAGTCGTTTGGTGTTCTGCGATGTCACGCTCTTCGTTGCCGTCGTTCTGCTCGTCCTTCAATTCGGGCTCCGGCTCCGTGACCTGTGAGTCCCGAGTCCTTCGGTCACAACCATGAAGCGACGAACCTTCATCAGACGGGGCAATAGAGTCTTCGGTTACCTCAATGCATTTGGATGTGAATTCACTCCCCTCCTCGTGTTGCCTATCACCAAGGTCCACCAAGCCAGGAGTTTCCGTGGTGGCGACCACGGCACTGGTGCTCCGCTCCTCCACCTCCGGGCATGCATCCACAGGGATCTCCTCATTGGCGTCTCCCTGGCTACCAGCATTATGGCTTGCTTCTTTCTCCTTCTCAGGCTCTTGAGTGGCCACCGTAGACGGGTTGACGTGAGCCTCTTCCGCGTCGTTGCTCACAGAGGATGACAGAGCGATGGAATCTGCCGCGACGCGCGTCACTTCTCGAGGCTCCTCTGACTGAATATCCGTCGAAAGATCCCCTTCGCCCACGTCTGCGCGGGGTATCGGGTTTGCCGCCGTGTCGTCGCTCTCTTCCGTCGCCGTCGTGACTGCAGAGGAAACGACCGTGTTGACGGTGGCGGTGGAGCGGCGTCGATCGGACGAAGCAGGTGCCTCGCTGTCTGGTCTCGCATCTACGGTGTCTGAAGGGAACGCAGACTCCTGCAGCACCGCGCCGGTTTTCTCAAAGACGCCACTCGCCTCACGGCTTTCTTTTCCACTGAGAGCGACAGATGCACGGTGACCAACGATGGGGGACATGGGCTTGGAAAGCCGACGTGGTGGCTGGCGATTCGTCGCCCGCGGTGTTGCAACTTCAATGGCGCTGAGGGAGAAGGTGGTGGTCGAGAGGTTGTCGGCTTCCGTGGTGGCGGTCATGTCGGCGTGCAAGTGCGTAAGCGGATCGCGTGCGCTGGCGCTGCCCAGTCCCGCAGGCCCTGTAGCAGCCTTCCCGGGTACACGTGGGGTCGCCACTTCAATCGCGCTGAAGCACGTTGTGGTAGAGGTAGTCAGCTGCGAATGAGGAGACGTGATGGAAGGGCGATGGTGTGGTTCAGCGTCGGCAGCCTCTGAAACATGGTCAGACAGTTGTGCGAGCGCGTCGGTTGCCTTTTCGGCTCTAACAGAGCTCGTCTCTGAGCGTGTTGAGAGAACAATCGAGTGAATAGGGTGGGCAGAGGCTTCCGCTGGTTGAGGCGTACGCTCCGACGCAACTTGTGAAAGGGATTTACGTGATTCTGAATCACTCTTGCGCTTCTTGGTTGCCTTCGCCTCAACTTCTTCCGTCGCACTCAGCACCGATGCAGACGCAGACGCAGGTGCGGATGCCACGGACGGAGGCTCAGAGGCCCGCGTAACCTCCGGAAAGCTCCCTTCGCATACCGCACTCGTGCTCAGAGGTTCCTCTGTGCTTGCACAGATTGCCATCTCTTGGCGCGATTCCGTCGACGCAGTGGAGCGATGGGACTCTTCCAGCTGCGGAAGTACCACCGACGGCAATCGGGCCACGTCTGCAGACACCGGTTGGCTTCTCTGGATTTCGGTAGTGGAAAGGCAGGGCAGAGAGGCCTCCGCCCCCTCAGCTTCTTTGTGAGACAGCTGACTGTCTCCATCACTGAGGCAGGTGCTGAGGGCAACCGAGGGGAGGGCTTGCACGCCTACTGAGGCCGCAGTGCTAACGGCTTCGTCTGTTGTCTCGGGCACCACGAGGCTGGCAGCGGACGGCTCACAGAGTTCCGCAGAATGCGAAGGACCCGCCACCACAGAGTGGCTCGCGCCCAACGCGCGCTCCGGCAGGCAGTGCTGTTGTGGGGAATGCTTTGTGGTGGTGGGTGAGGAAGAGGAGTAGGAGGAGAGCGTTTCGCCGCCGGCTTGGGGCGGTTCATGGACCTCGTGCTGGTGACCAACTTCCGCTTCCAACGCCTGGGACGCTTCCACATATTCGGTGGTGGTCTGTTCCTCTAACGTCGATTCCACCGTATCCTGTGGGGGAGAAAGCACCACTGAAGGCACCTTCACTGCACGAGACGAACGCGCCAGAACAGAGGAGGAGCTCTCACTGAACTTTTCGTCGTCGTCCTCGCCGGCCAACGTTTCGGCTCCGACAGACTTGGGCCGTGGTTGCGGGGCGTCTGTTTCCTCCTCTTCCTTTGCCTGGTCGCGCTCGGCGTTGACGGTGCCAGCGGCGTCCTGAAGGCCCCCGGAAGACTCGAGGGAATTGAGGCGGCTTTCGGTGGTCGAATCGGAAAAGACCGGGGACGGCACCCCTTCCTCTTCCTCCTCTTCTGGAGCGGGGCGTGGAGCAACCTCGTCCGACGGTTCAGCGGCCGGACTCTCATCCGCCTCTGTGAACTTCTTTGGTGAGGAGAAGACAAGCTTTGAGCCACGGCGCGGCTGTGCGTTGGGGCTCGACGCCGCGTGCTCCTCGTTCGACGTCACACCCTCCACGTCGAGTTCCCGCGCCAATGCTGTGCTGTTGCCACTGCCACCGTCGAGGCTCATGGAGGGACGGGGGCTCAGAGGGGGACGGCTGCTCTGACTGCCTCCTGCTCCGCTGAAGGATCCCTGGCGGCCAGACCCGGGCCGTGGCTGGCGCGGGACGCTTGGGGGCCTACCATTCGGTGCGGATCCGGAAAAGCTGTTATTGTTGCTGAGCGACGAGGTGGTGCTGTTGGCTCGCGCGCTCAGAGGGTCCGTGGTGGCCACACGTGCGAGGTCCGCCTCAAGGGCACGCTGCATCACCTCCTCCTCGTCTTCTTCGTCTTCTTTGTTAGCCACCGCCACCTCAGCTTCCCCATTGCTCTCGCTCGTGCACGAAATGGTGGGAAGTGCACGGGTCGTAGGAGACTCAGGATCGGCAAGGACCTCTTCCTCCTCCTCCTGGACGTGTGCCACTTCATACAGAGAGGTCTCCGGTTCTGGCACGCTGACCGCGACGGCGACAATGGTGCGGCGGTTGTGCGCGTGCCTCGCGTACACGGCGAGGTCAGACTCTCCGCTCCTCTCCACTCCATCCAGGACTCCGCGCAAAGGAACCTCTTCCACGCACGGAGCACCATCCTGCTCCTCTGTCGGGTACAGTTCCTCCTCCTCCTCAGGCTCCGGTGCCGTGGTCACGTCGACGGATTTGGCAGTTACATCACTCGCCTCATCGTCGTCTGCCTCGTGGACTTCCTTGTCGGCCATGGCAACCTCCGACGTCGCCGTGACCGCATCCGCGCTATCGTCGCCCTTCGCAGCGCTCCGAGGAGTGTCCGCGATACTGCTGGTGGGAGAGCGCGAGGACACCCGTGAGCGGCGGCGTCGTGGGCCTCCCTTTGGGTAAAGCACCTCCATCGCTGCAATGTCCATTTCCTGCGCGTTCTCATAGCGAAAATCATCGCCTGCTTCCGCCACCATGGCGGAGGCGTGGCTCACACGACGGCTCGTTGAAAGCACTTGCGCTGCTAATCGCGCCACTGATGAAGAGGTCGTCGAAACGGCACTCACTTCATCCTCGATGTGCTCAATGGCGCTGCCATTCGGGCTGGTCTCGCGAAAGTGAACTGCACGAGGGCTGGTGGTGCTCGTTGCCGCCGACGACCGCGACGCCAGAGACCGGCGCCGACGAACGGCTTTAGGGTACAGAACGTTAAAGGCCGCCACCTCCGCTTCTTGGGCGTGTTCGCAATAAAAGTCGTCTCCGTCCGTCGCGAGCATCACAGACGCACGACTGACGCGGCGCGCACCCTCCCTCGAGCGCTCTGAGGCACCGCCGTCGTCATCATCCCCCTTGACTCCAGGTAAAGGGTCGCTACCCTCCCCCTCCTCCTGTTGCTGCTGGCGAAACTGAAGCAGACGACTCTTAGTAGCCGATCGAGGGGACACCACAGACGAACGGCGCCGATCTGCCCCAGTGCGCCTGCGCGTGTAGGTCATCTGCATCGGGACCACAATGGTCTCCGCGCCTTCTTGCACCAGTAGCTCACTGTTGCTGCTGTTGTCGGACATTTCGCGAGCTGTGGCGCTGAGACGGCGGCCTTGAACGAGGTAACGCTGCTGCATTACCAGCTGCTGGAGCTCATTCTGCTTACTGCGCAGCGTTGCCGTGGTGAACGCGGTCGAGCTCATGGGCGATGATGCCGGCCCCTCGTGGGGTACAGACTGCGCGAAGAGACTGTGCGTGCTGGCGGACTCGACGCAGCCTTCGGTGTGTGTGTGGCGGCGGCTGGATCGCAGACCGTCCGCGTCCGGCGGTGGCATCACGTGCTCCTCAAAGGGGGAGCTACTCTGGCGGCCGAGCTTGCTGTCGTCGCAGCCAGGGGGCAGTTCGTGGACCAGCGAACTGTCTGTGCTGATGACGTCAACCGACAGCGTGTTGCGACGCAGAGGCGCGTCACCGCGGCCGTGGTGGGTGCTGACGCCCACCACCGCCTCCCATTCGGTGCCATCGAGCGGAAGCAGCTGATCCACCTCCAGGTGGGTGGGTGGTACCCCCACTACATGCGCAGGCTTCCCACGCGCGGAGCCCCAGCTCTGGTTCGGTTGACTGTCACGGTCCGTGCCATCGATGGTGACCAGGTCACCTGTGGTCGCGTTCCCCGGGCGAGCTCGGCCATCCTCCAGGAGTTGCACTACGTCATCGTGCGCCGGGTATTCCTCTCCTGGCACGCTGTCCTCCAGGCGGGCGAACTTTGAGGGGTGATTGGCTTTGTGTGTCATGACGGAGGTGCGCACGTTCAGATGCGAGGCCGCACCCGCGCGCGCAACCACCTCGGCCACCGCAGGCACGCGGCCTGGAGTCAGACCCGCGCGCTGCGCTGCATCGTGCTTGATCTGCTCCGTCCAGTGCAGCGTCACAGCCTGCATCTGCAAACCCACCTCATCAGCGAAACGCTGACGCTGCTCTGGCAGCAAACGCGAGCCCGTGCCATCGCGCTCCTGCATGGCTGCGGCGGCATCGGCTTCCAGGCTGAGCTGGACCGACATGAGCGTCTCCATCGCGTCCGTGTGCCGGCTCTCCTCTGCGAGTACTGTGGAGCGGTCAATGTAGGCCCGCACGCGCTGCAGGGTCCAGTCCCCTGCCACGGGCGCCACGGCGCTGATACTGGCGCTCGCCGGGCGGGAGGTGGGCACCACGGGAGACTGTCGACCAGGGGAAGAACGCGCCACCATGGGCTGCCCTCCTTGCACAGCGTCCGCTGTCCCCCTGGCCAAGGTTGGGGATGTGCGCTGCTCAATCGACACGGAGAGGAATGGTGCGCTGACGCTGGCGGTTGTAATCGTGGTGGAGCCCGCGCTGCGGTGCGTGGTGAGCGTCGGGGAAGAATTCGCTCGGACGGGGCGAGACAGCGCGTAGCCATCAAGGCCACTGCCCGTGCCACCTGTTGGGGTTGCCATCTCCTCACGCACGTTGGGCCAGTTTTGGTACACATGGACGCCGGGCGGCGGCACCTGCTGGTGCAACTGTTGTTGCTGAATGGCTTGCTGGAGCGGGGAAGGGCGGCGCTGCGTGAGGGACGCTCCACGGGTTGCCCCCGGTCCCGTGGCAGCCACGGCCGTAGCGGTGACGGAGGCGCTCGCTGACCGCGGCGTGCCACCCTGTGCCGACTGCGACAGAGGCGGTCGACCCGATGACGCGGACAGAGGGCGTGACACAGGACGGGCCGCCGTCGTCTCAGCAACCGTGTCATCATCGCGTGCTTGGGAAGACACCCCTGCGGACTCCCCACCCGCTGCTGCCGCCATGTTCGCAAGGGCCACGCTCGCAAGGCTGCTGCCCATGCTACTGCTTTCATTCACATTTCCCCCAGGAATCAACCGCGTACCCGCAGCGCCGTCTTCGCGTGGACCGGTCGAGGCTCCACTGGCCATCGGGGAACCCGCAAGGCTGCTGGAGCGCGGCCTCGTGCCAAAGATCTTTTCGTGTAAGGCGCGACCCGACGCTGTTTGCGGTTGTGCTGTCCTGTACTCTGGCAGTGGGTCCTCCGACCGCAGCACAGGCGCCTCTACATCTCGCGGAGGCTGCGCAGCGTCCGTGTCCGTGGTGGTCCGGTTGGATATGGTAGGGGTCGGATGGGTGGGGATCAAGCGATTTCCAACGAACGGCTCCGAGAGCACGGGTTGGCTGTCGAGTGCGGCGTTGCTGTAGACCTCAGAGGCTGGTTCCCGGTTCTCGGAAGGACACTGCGACGACGACGAGAAGCCTGTCGCGCTGCTGCCACGGACGCCCATGACCGGATAGCGCCCGCTGTCCTCCATTTGTCCCGGTGCGGCAGAATCCCCTCCGTAGGGGAAACTTCCGCTGCGGTGGCTCCCCGCGCTGTGTGATCGGCTCTGCTGACGCTGGCGCAGCTGCGACGAAAACACAAAGTTCATGCTGCTCTGCGAGGCCGTGCGTGAGTTCCGCGTGCGCTCCGCGCTGACGGGGCGTACCCCAGAACCCTCCATCGTCTGCATTTGCGTGCTGCTGTCGGAGAGGGAGTTGGTTTCATGCAGGGAGGGTTGGTACGACTGCCGTGGCGATGCCTGCACGGCAAGGGCAGTGCGCAGGACACGAGGAGAGGGTCGGCGCAGCGGCGACGCGTGCATCGGTGGCTTGCCCGTAGGCGCAGCAGACGTGTTGGAGGCCAATGGAGGCCGCGACGCGGAGCTAATGTACCGCGGAGACACGTTGCCAGCCGAGTTCACGGGCTTGGATACCGCGGGGTTGTCGCTGTGTATCACGTGGGTCGGTGCGGACAATTCCTCTTCTTGCTCCTCGTCCCTTGCCTTCTCCTGGGCTGTCGGGTGGAGCAGCAGCGCCTGCACCTGCTCGGGAGTGAACGCGATGCCCGCGTGACGCCCTTCCACCGCTGTCCCTGCGGTGGTGGGAAGGTTGCCTGTGATGTGCAGGCTGCTATCGCTGCTGCTGTTGCTGGACCGCCGAGGTGGCTCCACCGCTGCCTCGCCTCCCGATCGAGAAAGGACGAGGTCCTGGGGGAAGGTGTCCACAGCTTCCATCGGTGAAAGCAAATAATATATTTCTTGCTGTTTCTGCCTTTTTTTCTTGTATGCAAGTGTGTGCGAGGCGTTGTATTTGTGAGCGATATAGACGTCGTAAGTTCAAGCACGGACAAGAAAGAGTGATTAAAGAACGTTAGCAAGGCTAAAGGTTTCTTTTTTACATTTAGGTTTGCTTCTTTTCAGTCAAGGAGCAGATGTCCCTCCTATGCAACTAGCGTAGCAGCAGCGGTCACGTGAAAGAGAAAAGTGGAGGGAGAGAGGAGTTACGGAAGGTGCAAGGATTCAACAAACTCGAAAGAGGGTGGAAAAATAAGAAAAAAATCCGAAGAACGGTGAAGGTGAGAGTGAAGAGGCGGAGCGAAAAAATGGTTTCTATTTACAGGGGAAATGAAAAGTAGCGAAATAGCTGGCTTCGGGAAATTAAAAATAAAAAAAAAAGAGGTGCCAAGGTTCAGAAAAAGACAAAAAAGCGGAGGACAAACTCCGCGTGAACTGTATTTACGGCTTGGTAATGAGTTGTTTACAAGAGAAATATTTTTAAAAAATTCCGCCAATGGTGGGAAAAGAGAGGCGAAAGAAAAGTAGTTCAAAGGGAAGGTCCGTTCCAGCGGAAAAACTAAACTAGAGAAGCGCAAACACACACAAAAAAAAATTGGCTATTTTTTTTTTTTTTAAAGAGACGACGTGGAATACACGGAAGGAAGAAAGCAGTGGAAGGACGGAATGAGAAGGGCGAGACACACGTGGAGAGAGAGAGGGAGGGCGTTGGGATTATTTTTTTTCCCTTTTTCCATCACGCCGAAAAACATTCCAAGACCGATCGACCAGAAATCGAACGCGATCACAAACGCGCCAACCCTAGAAGTGGGGATCCGTGTCCTTTACCTGAAACTCGCGCTCGGGGTGTTGCGACTGCATGAGAGAGGGTACCAACATTTTCTGCGTCTCGCCTCTCCACTGCGGTGCTTGAGTTTTGAATCCCTTTGCTGCTTTCCTTGTTGTGGTGTCACAGGCGTTTTATTGCGGTTGTGTGTGATGGGAACACATGAAATAACATATGAACATGGTTTACATCGTGTAACGGTGGGAGGAGGAGGAACAGACGTCGGAACGAAAAAAAAAAAAAAACGGGACAAAGTCAGCATGCAAGGCAGGGGAGTACCGCTACATTTTCGTTTCTAGTAAACAACAAGTGAAGGAAAGAAAGAGTGTGAGAGAGAGAGAGCAAGGAGAGAGCAATCATCACTTCGCACCCGCCTCCAGCGCTGTCAGGGCCCGCTTGATTTCACTCACAATCTGCTGGTTGGACCCCTTCACGTAATTAATCTCCGCCTCGTGAACCTTCTCTGTAGCGGCCTTGTGCTCTTCAAACCGCTTCTGCATGCCCTGGTACTTGGCGCGCAGCTCATGCACACGGTTCTCGCACCGCCGCACCTCGCTTTCCAGTGCGCGCTGCTCATCGAACAGATAGGCCTTCAAGTCACGCTCGGTACTCTTGCGTACGGCGTACTGGCACGCGCTGTCGAACAATACATCGTAGGTGCCAGTGGTCCGGTCCATGCTGTCGCAGAGCTCCTGCATCAGCTGGCCCCGCTCGGGACACAGCACCGTCACCTGCCGCGTAATTTCGCGAAGCCCATCGTTAAAGATACCTTCGCGAATTGGGCAGAGCGTTCCGCGAGGCCGGGCATGCTCTTCCGCGCAGCGCTTCTCGAGGTGTTGCTTTAGAAGCACTACATCCAGCCGCGAGGTGTGATCCACCGCGGCGACCTTCAGCCACTGCGCATCGGTACTCCTCTGTGTGACGCTCACACCCCCGTTCGCAGACGGCCCTGCAACGCCCCTGCTACTTCTGAGGTTCGTGCTTTCGTCACCCATCCGCTGATGATCTGTGGAGGTGGCCCCGGGTGCTTCCGCTGCAGCCTCGCCCTCTTCAGGAAGCTCGTACCCATCGGCGTCGAGCCGCACAGGGGGAAATAAACGGTCCAGCATCAGCAGCGCCGCTAACCTCGTCTCCTCGCCTGTCCCTGCGGCGGCACCAGCTCTGTTGGTCGCCGCCGCCGGGCCTCCCAGGCTCGCGGCGGTTGCCAAGGGAGTCAGACGAGCAGGGACCGTAGAGGCATTCTGCTTGGCAGCACTGCCGTACCCGATCCCCAAAGACCCTGCGGAGGCGGTGGCGCCGCCTAGCAACCGACCGCTTTGTGTGCTCGGGCCCGCCGCAATGCGCGTCGTGCGCGTGCCAGAAGCGCCACCACCCACCGCGGCAGACGCAGCGAGCGTGGCTTGGGCGAGCTCGGGGTGCGTCTCGGCAACGTGCTCTTGCTTGCTCACCACGCGGTAGAGGACCGTCCCCTGCTGGTCATAGACGCTCTCGCCCTCTGGTACCGCGGCCATGTGGTGAAGAGAGGATTCGAGAGGAAAGAGGAACGGCAAGCTCCGGGTTACGTGCGGAAGCTCACCGAAGCTGCTGTCGGAGCTTTCTCTCGGTGCAGATGCCTGCTGCCAGAGAAAAACCGGATGAGAGGTAAGAAGGCGCTGGGGGAAGAGATCGACAAAACAAAGTAAACGAATCTAGCTACCGATGCTATGAGAGTTGTTGTTTCCCATGGGAAAAGGCGGTTCGCCGTTAAGGAGCAGGAGGAAATCGTTGAGTGATACGAGCTATGCAATAGCACCTTTGATTTGGGAATCTGTCAACGGTCGCTCCATTGAACACCGTACAGGCTGGTGCAAGACAGCGAGAAGTCCTTTAGAGAACCACACCCTCGTGACCCTCTTGCAATCTTCCGGTTGGTCCCCATCTGGACCCTTTCTTCTCTGAACGTGTCCACGTGTTTTTGCATGGTAAACCATACGAATCCCTGTTTCGAATGTATTTTCTTGTCTGCCTTGGGTTGTCCGGTGTTCCTACACCAGTGGTCACAGGATAACAAAACGCCAAGGAATGCCTAGGAGACCCTTGGGAGGAATGCAGCCCGCCCTCGCAGGTCCTGTGGTTCACACACCGCTGGCGATCACTCCAGCAGACGAGCTTGTGTGAGCATGCGGCGGTTGTAGCTCTCCAGCGCCGCCCGTGCCTCTGCATTGTAGTGTTGCACCCGAAGTGCCTCCTTCAGCACATCCTGCTGCCGTCGCACCCACGCCTTCCGATCTTCGGCATGTCCCCTTACGGTGGAGGGAGGACCGGCCATGGTGAGGATGGAGAAGTAGGAAGCGCTGGGGGCCGGCGCGGGTGGGCTCCCTTGCGCTGCGCCGTCTTCTGTGACAGACTCCAGCTGCTGCGCTGCCGAGACATCTTTCGCTGCGCATGAGTTGGGATCTGCCTTGCCATTTGGTAGGTCTGCTGTGGAGGGGCCTTTGCCCCTTCGTTTGCAGTACACGGGAGAAGACTTGGAAGCAGAAGTCAGCGTGGGAAACTCCTTGTGCATGTAGGCATCGACATCCCTTTCAGTGTAGAAGGACGCGAGCGGCTCTGGTTGCGCGCGCGCCTGCAATGCGTCAAGTTGGTGAAACGTATCATGAAGCGATGGTGGCACAATTGTTGAGTCTGTGCGCACAAAGCCACGCTTCAACATATCGTTCTCTGCATCTGCCACTGCGTTGCGTTTCTGGCTCAGAAAGAGCTCCTCGTTCAAGGTGGAGGCCTTCACACAAGCGACCGACGGTGGTTCATCGCTTCGCCCCGCCTGACTTCGTCGCGCATCAAAGCTCAACGGTGCCATGGGGGCTGGGAGAGGCTGACGAGTAAAATCAACTGGCCGCAGCCACTCGAACGCCGAAGTCGCATGCCAGGCCCATCCGTCTAACATCTTGGTGGGCCGGTCCCCAGAATCGTCCTGAGGACCTTCGTCACGACCAGCCACGCTGGCGTCGGTCTTGACATCCCACAGCGGTAGTGGTTCACCCTCTGCTAACGCATTCTTTAGAAGCCAGCCGCGTGCGCCGAAGCCGATGCTGGCACGCTTGTTCGCCGCGGACGCGGTAAGGCGTGCCACAAACTCCTCCTCGCGCTCCAGGCGCAGCTGATACAAGTTACCGAGGGTATCGCCCGCCACCCAAAAAAGTGGCGTGGCTTGTTCGCGTGGCGGCTGCCGCGTCGCTGCGTCCTCGCTTTCGTGAACAGGAGTCGCAGGCGAGAGGGTTGCCTTGCGCAGGAGGTGTGTGTGGAGCAGAGACGGGGGCCGCACATCATCGCTGTCATCGTGATTGGCGTCCCTGTTGCCAGTGAGAGACGAGAGCGTGCGCTTCGGTGGAGCACCGGAACCGTTCTTGCTTGCCTGCGACAAAGATTCTGCCGTGTTGTTGTTGGTACCAGCACGGGGTTGCGTGGAGAAGCAGAAGAGGCTCCGTTGTGGACTAGGCACTAGAACGGATAAGGCTGTTAGTGGGGCTGCCGCATAGAAAACGTTTTCTTCTTGCAAGGTCCATGGTACTGGCTGCGACGAAGGCTGGGCCAATGCATGAGCAGTGAATGCTTGACGGTTGGTATCGACGTCACCACGGTGAGGCTTGGGGGACATCCTTACATTCGCCTGCTGTGTGAGCGATGGGTCCATGGTCAGTGCCATCACGCGCACCGTGGCGTCACCACAGCCAACGAGCAGTCGAGCCTCCGCATGGTTAGCGACTCCTGCTGCTCTCGCAAGCGAGAGGTCGAGGGAGTCCACTGTCAGTTTGCCGCCGCCCGCACGATTGCTGAAAAGAAAGCTCGTGAACACAAGCTGCACGTGCAGCCCGTCTTCTTCTGCGCCGTGGTCTCGTCGAACGTGAAACACCAGCAGCCGGCCCTCACTTGTCGCAGCCGTAAACAAGGCACAGAAGCCAAGTTCAGCCGTAGAGCCACCCTCGCCGGAGGAGGTCCCTCTGTTCAAGCTTGGCAAGGTGTTTCGATTCAGACCGTACGGCACCAGCGAGCTCGCGCAGGTGAAAACCTCCTCCGATGCAAGGGAGAATTCTGTCGCGAAGACGTCGGCACGGTACATCAGCTCCGGGTGAAGGGTCACCCCTATTGCGTGCGCACGACGGGTGCGATGGTTCAGACAGTAGAGGCCACGACGGCTCACCACAATACTCTCATGGCACACTGTTCTCAGCGTGGTGTGAGGCGCTTCCGTCACGGCGCGGTTGACAAGATCCATGATCGGGTCAAAGGCGCTCGCAGGCGGTCGAGAGGAGGCGGGGTAGACGCCCTCGCACAGATCGTCCTCATCCCCCTCCCACGCCGTTTTGTCGACACGCACGGAGTCCGATGCGAAGACGCCCTTCTCAGCCCAGTCCAGCTCCAGCGGTGGCCGCGACGTACCCTGGCCAAACCCAGACTCGTACGCCTTCTTGGCTGCCCGACGCGCCTCACAGCAAAAGAAGAGCGGCATGACCGTGACCACTTCGTGCCCGGCGGTGCTCTCCCATTCCACTGGGTTGGCGTTTTGGTGTGGTTTCGCGGTGGTGCCACTGCGGGCGCGAGGAGCGCTTCGGACAAGCCACGTAATACGCTCCCGGACGACGGGAAAGTCGAGTCCCTCCCGCATGCTGACAGGCCTCCCTCTCTCGAGGTTGCGAAACTGCTGCTCAACATCCATCGCCATCAACGTGCTCACACGTCGATGCTGCGCCTCGGAGGCGGCATGGCGTGGCGGGCTTGGCGTGCGGGAAGGAAATGCCGAGGCGTTGTCACTGCCATCGGTGGTCGAACCGCCCGCTGAGAGTATCGCCGGGGATTCATCTTGCAGCGACGACGACGACAGCGCTAGCTGCTCCTGCCGCTGCCGCTGATACGCCTGCCGTAGCCTTGTGACGCTCACAGTGTCTGCGTAGACGCAAAACACGGCGGTGTCGCCGCTGGAGCACACCGCCGTCACCTGCGCGCAGCAAGGTGCGGCGAATTCTGTGCTGTCTCCCTCCTCGTCATAACCAGCGCGCCGCAAGAAGCCAGGCTCCGTGTGCTTTCCGTTGTGTTCGCGGCCCCCTCGGGAAGTGCGGAGACGGCGCAGAGTGTCCTCGAGGTTGTGTGCCTCGAGCGAAACGACCGAGAACAAGCCCTGCGGCGGAACGCGAACGCGCTGAAGAAGACGACCCTGGCGCCGGCTCGCATCGGGTGTAGAGGACCAGACGTACACGTAACCGAACGCAACCCCCGCCAGGATGCGTGTGTTTTGGAGTGCGAAGCGGAGGCACGTGACGCGGCCCCCACTGTGGGAAAGCATAAAGGCGGGTTGAAGGCATGTGTTTGGGTCGTAAGGCAACCCATCTTCCACGTCGGTTTCAGTGAGACCCATCTCCCCTCTAGCGCTGGTTGTCACCCCAGTACGACGCCGCTGTTTCTTCACCGCAGCAGAGCCCATACTTGCAACCCGATCCTCATCCTCCACAGACACCCGAAACACCATGGCAGAGCCGTCTGCGCAGCCGGTAACAAAGCAGGTGCCATCGCTTGCCGCCGCCACACACGTGACGGTGGTGGTGTGTGCGTTGCGCAGGGCTTGCCTGGGTGCGGTGCCACCTCTGCTGCCGTCGTCATGGCCTGCCCATGAAAAGGTGCTGGTGGGTGCTGCGTCGTCTGGCTTCACCGACCATGCCTGCACCGTCAAGTCTGTGCTGGCCGACAGGAGAGTGGTGGGAGGATCCGAGAAGGCATCTGTGGACACTGCTGTCAAGGTCGCTGCTGTATTCGTCGCGCTCCGCGTCACGCGAGGGTTGAAGCAGAGCCCTGTGACAGCCTGGCGGTGGCCACTCAGCGCACACATTTCTGTACCAGTGACGCCTGCATAGGCCACCTTGATCACACCGTGGTCATCCGCGGAGGCCATGAGCACTCCGTCAGGGTCATACGTCAGGGCGGTAATGGGGCTCGTGTGCAGGTGCGTGAGCCGCGCACTGACCAGACCAGAGGCTTGATCGATCAGAGTGAGGACACCATCAGCCGTGCCCACCGCGCATGTGACGATTTTGCTCGGCGCAAAGCACAAGGCCCGCACCGACGCACCTACATGAAAGGTCTGGGATTCATAGGGCACGCGAAGAGGCCCCATGTCCGTCGTGGGCTCCTTCCGGTCGTCCGTGTCCACTGCCTGCAGCGCCGCGATGGGCATAAAGTGGGTCAGATGGAGGAGCGTCACGGTGCCGTCCCAGGTGCCCGTCGCTAACACCTCGCCCGCTTGATGGAACGCGGCGGCGGCGATGGGGGTGTCCGCATGGCGTAGGACCCCGAACGCAGAGAGGGTGGATTGCGTTCCACCCAGGCCCGTGAGGGCATGGCGACTGAGGCTCGCGCCAGGGGTCTTGGTAAAGTTCTTCAAGAGGTTGATGCTAGACTTCAGGCTTTGCTCATGAATTGCCTTTTCCCGATTCAGTTTTTCCTGCTGCTGCTCTCGAGAGAGGCCCGAAGTTGATTTCGCCGCTTGGCCGCGAGGCATTCTTCTCCTTTTTTGGTGCTTCTGCTGTGCCGCTTGCAACGCCTTTTCGCAAGACTGCAACGCCTCGTGGAGGAAGCCCGTGAGGTGACCTGCCAGGTTTGACTCCCTGCCCAGAATATTCCACAGCACGCAGTACCCGTCCAGCCCGGTGGTGCACACCACATTTTCAATGGGATGGCACGTAATCGCGGTGATGGCTCGAAGGTGCGCGGCACCCACCTGCAGGAGGGTGCCGTCTTCGAGGCTCCACACATAAAACAAACCGCGCTCGCACCCACTCACCACGACGCTTTCGTTGCGAGGCTTCTCAGCCGTTGAGGCAGCTTTCCTCACGGATTTCTTGGGCGAAGAGCGTGTTGGATGAAGCGTCTGCCTTGGCTGCTGGGCATCTGCTGTTCCTCGCCACGCCTTTGCATTGCTGTCGTCACCTGTGGAGAGTTCCTTGTCCTTGTACGTCCTTGATTGGGAAACCTCTGGAGAACCTAGCGGTGCGTCACGGTCGGGGGATCGCACAGGAAGCTCATTGCCCGACGACGCATCCCTTTGTAGAGGCTCTGGGCGGTTTCGGCCCCGATTCCCCATCGCCGAACGATCCGCAGCACGGTGGTCGGCGGCCGTGGGATAAAATTTCTCTCCGCCAAGGCCAAGTGGCGATGGGTCTCCAGTGCCCTCCGTATACGCTTCTGTGGACGTGGCGGTGGCCATGCGTTGTCCGCGGCTGTTCACGAAGCTCACGGCCGTCACTGCTGCCGCGTGCTTGAGGCTCATACGAATGTGCTCGGGTGCGTCGCAGGGTGCGATGCGCAGGTGGTGGTCCTGGCAGCCAAGGGCCACAAAGGCGCCATCGGGGCTTGTGGCCATGCAGACAATGGGGGACAGGGTGGGCGATGCGGCAAAGAGACGAGAAGCCCCGCCGTGCTGCTCCACGTTGTTCCACCGTACCCACGACTGGCATGTGTGCGCCACTTTTTCCGCGGCAACAGGGCTCTCCTCTGTGCCTGCTGCACGGTCGGGCACCGAGGGAGACGGGGTGCCTTCCTTTGGAGACATCTCTAGGCTGCCTGACAGACAGGCTACCATCACAGTGCTGGTGTAGCGACTAATGGCGTAGGCTGAGGAGGAAGCGTTCAGCCGGCACTGGCCAATCAAGTCTGGCCTTACGCAGAGAATGTGGTAGTGGCGCTGCAGGAACCCCATGGCCGACTCCACGCGCGCTAGCATCCTCGCATTGGTGCTCATGCGCAGCAGCTGCGATAACAAACCAATGAGGCGCTGCAGCATCGCTGGATTCTTCAGAAGGTGTTCCAGAAACGGCAAGTAGCAGACGAGCTCTGTCGCGACGTCCGTGCGCTCGGCTTGCAGGGCACCCGACAGCAGACTGAGCAGCTCGCGCGGGGCGTAACGTGCCGGCTGGAAGACGCACGGTGCAGAAGGGTCATTGGCGCTTGCGCGAATCGATTCCAGGGCTGCGCGGAGTGCTGCCTTGCTGTCAACAGCAGCCGCTGCCACAGGCCTCACAGGGACTAACCCCTCACTCTCAGAAGGCTTCCTTGCCTCCTCGTCGCCAGGCAGAGCCGCAGTCTCGTCAAAACTATCCTGCGAGACGACTGGCCTTGCGTCAAATGCGGTGAGGGGGAGGTAAAGGATCTCCGCCGCGAGCATTCGCTCCGACGCCTCACGCCGCTCAAGGTGTGACCGCAAGTACATTTGCAGAATAGCAGAGGTGAAGAAAGCACCGTTGAGGAGAAGTCGGTCACCCACCATCACGATACAGGTGCCCGTGAGCAACGTCACCAGCCGTGAAGCCACGGCCACGTGTGAAATGAGACGGTACAGGTTGTACTCGGTGATGCCACCAAACGCCTGACGGAGGAAGAGGGTGGTGAGAAGGAGACGGCACGTTTCCTCGTCAAAGCGCAGCTCTAACTCGCGCAGGAATTGCACGTACACTTGTGCAGTGGCGGAGGGCAGCTGACGAATATCATCCCGCAGGGTGTCGAAGGTGCTGAAGAGGCGCAAGTACGTCAAGGCGGCTGTTAAATAGCTCGGCCGAGCGGCACCGCGCTTCCGCAGCAGCCCTTTCAGCTCATCGACTTCGATGGCAGACTCTTGCAGGCGCTTTCCGTAACTCGCCAAGTGCCTGCGGACGACTTCGGCGCGCTCCGCCCAGTCGAGCGAGGGCAGAGATAGCGTCCGAGCCGGTGGTACACGCGCCTGCAAGGCGAGGGTGATGGGGGACAGCGGCGCTGAGGAAAGTACAAAGCGAATGTCTGGAGAGGCAAGCGGGTTGACGATGGTGCCGAGGTGCTTGACAATTTCGTCCGCCTCCGGTGACTGCTCCAGGCCATCGAGGAGAACCACCGCCGACTTCCCTTCCTTCTTGACGGCATCATAGACCTTAGGCAGCACCTCAAGCAATTCGGCGGTGGATTCCTTTTCTGAAATCTGAAAGGAGTCCTGCAAGTGGCACTGAAGGATCAGAGACATGGCGGTAAAGAGAAGCAGGCTGCGCAGGCTTCCGTCGCTCGCTTGGCGGGCGCAGTACACGACCGCACCTTCCGCAGAGGTTGGGGAGAGTGAACGGCGACGATCGGACAGATAGCGAAACAGCATGGCCAGAGCAGAGGACTTTCCATCGCCGTCGCTAGCCTCCACCACTACGACGCCACCATCGCCGTCGGCGTCTGAGACCACGTCTAACCCCGCTTGCATCGCGGCAACAGCCCCGGCCCCGTCGCCACTTGTGGTCGTCAAGCGCCACGCAGGGTTGCCGCTGTGCGAGGAAGCGGGGCCACCTGTGGCAGCGGAGAGGCGGTGCTGTCCACGGTTGTGGAGCCCAGCCTCTGTGTCTCCTGCCTTCTCAGGGTGGTGCATTGTCGCAGCAACACCGAGCGCGGCGTTCACCAGATCCGCGAGGAAGCCTTTGGGAGGCACGTACAACTTGCATAGGTCCGCGGCGTAGCGCGCGGCGTCAAGCACGTGCGTCGTGTAGAAGTCCGCCGCCTGGTTTTGCAGGGAACCGGTGACCTGTCTGGCCGTGGTGGTGAGGGAAGTAGTGAGCGGTGAGGTGCCCAATGCAGAACGCACGGAAGAAGTCTTCGCCAGTGAAGCGTCCAATGCCACCGCGGTCGTTGTCAGACTAGTTGTGGTGGGTGTCACCCCATCGCTGCCGGTGTCACTCTCGTGCGACCCAAGAGAAAGCTCCTGTGCGCTGTTGGATGTGTCCGCTTCCTTGCCGACAGGTGCCACAGAGCTCAGAGCCGGACTCTCACTCGTTCCCGGCTCATCGACCGTGAACAGGGACGAGGGTGGATTGACGCAGGACCGCAAGATGGTTTGCTGAAGCGCGGTGAATGCCTTGGCTGAGAAGTCCTCCATGTTTAGCAGCACATCCTGAGAGGTGAGAAACCGACCCTCGCTGCTGTAAGCTTGCGCACCCATGGCGCCGCGCCGAATACCATCAGCCGATGTGGTGAGAGAGGAGGAGTCGCCGTAGTGCAAGGCTGGGAGGCTGGGCAGCCCAGGAAAAGCTCCCGATGTCGCTGAGGTAAACGCCACGCTTGTGGTGACAGCCCGTGACGAGCTCCATGGATGCGTCGGCATCGAAGCCACCGCGCTGCCCACCGTGGCCGCCAGCGCCGACAAGGCACTTCCACGGTTGCTGTCCACACCGCCAGTGGACACGGTGGCCCTGGTCTTGTCATGCGTTTGTGCTGCTGGCGACGGATCCCCAGTAGCGCCAGACAAGCATCTGGCGGAAGGGTCCAGGTAGGTCGCCTTGTACTCCACAATAGGGATGCCGCGATCGCGGATGTACGCCTCAAGACGGGCAATGCGGGCGCGGGTGGTGGCGGTGTCTGCCTCATAAACCTTTTTGCGGTCGTCGTTCGGCAGAGATTGGTGCAACGTGTCGTCATGGCGGTGGAAGAAGAGAACGCTGGGCGGCACAAGTGTAGCGCGTGTGTCAGGGAGGAGCGCACGGTCAGTCTCCGCGTCGTCACGTGAGGCGGAGGAGCTCCTCCCCCTCTTGCTCTGCCGGGCACTGCCTACGCGGACGGAGGGGCTGCGCACTGGGGTGCTCTGGGACTGCGCCTGCTGTCGCAGCCGGCGCCACCGCTCCTGGGCGGTATAAATACCGTGGCGCATCTCCAGCTCCGTGACAGAGATGGCGCCGTCCATCTCAGGTGGAATCTCCGTCAGCCACGCGTAGTCATCGAGGGCAATGTCTTCGTCGGCAACGATTTGCAAGGGCGAAGGGCAGGAGCCGTAGCGCGAGCCCAACATACCGAGAAAGAAGGGGGCGCACCGGGAGACCTCGTTGAGGCACACAGACGTCGATAGATTCTCGTTGGTCGAAACCTCCGTGATGCCCCAGCGAAGGTCCACCTCAATGATACGGACTTTTATGCCAGACTCCGCGGCCCATCGGCGCAGGCGCGGGAAGACGTCCAAGGTGAGGGCATTGCGCTCATTGTTCATGTCAAGAAAGGTAGAAGAGATGAAGAAGCGGCACTCGCGAAAGGGTCGCACAGGGGTCAAGGGTCGATAGCCCATAGATGGGGATGAGTGCGCCGCACGCGCCTCCGCTTGGACGGAGGTGCTTCTCTGCGATCTTGTTGGGGTCTCAGAAACGCCATAACGCCCAGTCTCCTCGTGGTCAGCGTGTGAGGACGGTTTCTTCTCTCTTTCAACACCTTCTTCATGTGGTGTTCCGTGACTCGAGCCGAAGCTTTCCTTTGGCGCCGCTGCGGTGGTGGTGGTGGACGCAGTTTGTTTTCCATTACCTCCAGCTACGGCAGTTGCTGGTGCAGCCGCTGCGTGCTTGCGATGCTTTGCAATGTACTTGAGAGCGTATTTGAGGGTCATGGCCCCTTCGTCGCCACCCGCCACTTGGGAAAGGGAAATGAACGGTGTTGGGTGGTAGATGGTCAGAGGGACCCGCTTGCCACGTGCAGCGCCGGCGCCATCCGGTGATGCATCCCTAGCTGTTGCCGCGGAACCTGCACCTTCCGACTCGTTGTCGTACGCCGAGAGGCCACCGAGGAGAATGGTGGTGGAAGGCAACGTGGTGCACGATGGTGGTGGCGAGCGCAGAGTGCCAGGCAGCGTCGTCGTCGTCGCCGTCGCACCACTGGGCGATGAGAAGCCGATGGGGTCCACGAGTAACTTGCTGCGGAAACGACTTCCGTCGTAAGGACTGGTTGTGGCTCCGTCGGTGTTATCCCTGGTGCCACAATCGTCATCCTCGGCGAGCTCGCGAGCGAACTCCGCGCCTCCTAAACCCCCAGACACCAAAGAAAGCAATGCGTCTCGCAGATGCGTGTGGTGTGAAGCTGGCGGTGCTACCGCTCGTGCACTTTCCATCTCCCCTCCATCGGGCACATGGGCTGCCTCTGCTGATCGAGACGGTAACGAGCCAGCCACCGAGGAGGACGGGGGTAGGGTGAAATGCACGCGCGCCTGGCGCGTCTCCTCTCCCATTCGCTTGAGCTCCTCCATGGCGGTTAGAGCCTTCGGTGGCGACACGGACAGCACCGCTGGCTTTCCAGACGCCCCAGAGGCGGCTGCTGGCAGTGCACCTGTTGTCACGGCCTGCGACACTCCAGGCGCACCCGGCTCTGCTGAGGTGGTGCGAGGAGACGTTGTGTGTGCCTGTGCATTCTTTTCCGATTCGACCTCAACATGTCGCAGCCAACTCAACGTCCGGCGGTGCTCCTCCGCAGACAGACGCACTGAGCGAGCAAGGCTGCGGTTCACCTTGTACGTGGCGTCCGCCTGCTCAATCGCGGCCACGGTCCCGCCACGGGTGCGCTCCGCCACGAGGCGCAGAATGGCATCGCTAAAGCCCGTCAGCAAGATGTCATTGCGGTGCGCGAAAGCAGCCTTGGCGGCACGTGATTCGGCCATCACGTCAAAGGTTTCCGGCAACGGTTCACACGGGATATTGGGAATGTCATCCCCGCGCACACTGGCCTTGGACGGTGGTCCCACGGCAACACCCACGTATACCAGATTTGGGCTGCTCGCGCGGCGCAGTCGGGCAAGGTATGCGGGGAGGTCACCCAAGGCGGGGGCCATGGGGTTCATGTCAGCGTACGTGTGATGGCCGTCGTCGTCAATGGTCATGAGGGCCGCCAGCTCTGTGCGACGCTCAATGAGCTGGTCGAGGAACGGGAAAGGAAAGACGGCGGCCCCTGGTGCAGGACGTGCGCGCCACGGGGAGAACAGCGACTTGGTTTTGCCACGCGCCGTGGGCGTTGACGCTTCCGCCTTCTGGCGTAGCATGCGTTGGCAGACCCGGGTGAGGGCTTCCACCTCCGTAAGAATCGCGCTCTGTGTCGCGCTCGGCGGCAACACTGACGCGTCGCCGTCCGGTGCAGCCGCTGCAGAATGGGGGTTTCCTTTCCTTTGCCTCTTGTGGGCCCCGTTGCTGTGCCGACCCCTTTGCTGTGGATTGTCATGTGACTCCATGGCCGTATTCTCCTCGTGTGAGCCGTCCGTGGGCGAGTCTGCACTGTCATAGACGAGAAACTCGTCGTAGGCGCAAATCACCAAGATGCACGACTCACACGCGTGCATCATCATGACCGCGAGAAGCGCAGCAACATCGAGTTTGGTGCGGACCGACGCCACGCCGCCACCGCCTGCCGCGCGCACGTTTTCCAGCATGCCGTAGCTCAACGTCAGGACGACCAGTGAGACGCCTGGCATGGGAATCACATTTAGCCGCGTGGCGATGGCAACCGACGTATTTAAGGTTTCTTTGTACTGGTGCACCAACGTTCGTTGCTGCTCAAGCGTTTTGAGAATTGGTAGTTCGCATCGCTTGACTCCTTCACGGCCCTTCTTGCGAGGGAAGGGCACGCGCTGACGTACCTCCTTGTCAATCTCCGCCCGGGACTGACGGGGGCGCTGACGGAGGAGCTCTGCTCGAAGCCCTTCGCGCTTCGCCACCCAAGCCGATGTCGCCTCGAGGTCCGCGTAGGCCTCTGCCGCTGCCGTGTACGCCGAGAAGAAGCGATAAGGGAGCTGCTTGCTCCGCGACACCTGCTCCTCGGATGTCAAGCGCGCCATGATCGCGTCGTGGGTTTCAGGCGCGCAGTTCCGTGTCAAGACATTGCGCAGATTCCGCAGTGTCGCCATGAAGGGGAGCTCGTTCCGCTCCACAAGGGAATCCCAGACGACACCAATATTGCCCTCGGCAGCGAGTTGCGTTTCCCATGTTGTAGGAATCGCCAGTCGCATGCGTTTGCCCGCCATGCTGGGGTCGAACTCCCGACGCTTGACCGCGCTGCTTCGCTGCTGCTGCTGCTGCTGTGGAACCCTGACGCCATCACGCCAATTTCCGGTCTTCTCTTCTTCTTGCGCTGTGCGAGATGGGTTAAACAAGCGGTCGAACTCCTCCTTCGTCTCCGGATAGCGTTTCCCAAGAAGGCAGCACACCTCGTACGCAGGTTCAGAAATGTGCAGCAGACGGATGAGACGCTTGTACGTGAAGGTGGTGCAGGTGTAACCCTGTGGCTTGGGGACGTCCGCCTCCCGGCCAGTGCTGTCGCCATCGGAGCTCCCATCGTTGTTGTCCTCCTCCTCGTCGGATGAAGAGCCCTCGGAATCCGGCAGGACCTCCAACGACAGCAGTCTCGCACGCTCCTTCATTCGTGCAGCACGACGTTTCTTCTTCTCCGCCCCCTCATTGTTGTACTTGGCGAGCGAGAACTCGCTGAATGGAGCGAACGTCTCGACAAGGGTGCGACGCAGGCATTGAGGAAGGTAGCGTCGCTTCAGCAACGCAACCTCCTGGCGCTCTTCCTCCAGACGAGCCTGCTCGGCAAGTTCGGCCGCAGATGGCTTTTCACGACCTTGCGGTGATGAGGAAGACTGCGTGTCCAGACCACGCTGCACACCGCGCCTCTGCCCCATGGACTCCAAGTCCCTCAACGCACGTGCCTTGTGCCGCTGCAGCCGCTCCCGTCGCCGTTTCGCTCGCTCGCGCCGGCGGCCCAAATCCCATTTACAGTGCTCATAGTCGTTATCAAAGTAGTACGCAAAATTTGCCACGGCGAGCCAGTCGGAAGGCAGCACAATAATCTTTGGCAGGTAGCACGCGAGGAATGGTTGGCACGCCGCTTCACGTGCGCACAGCGCACAGAGGAAGTTGGCGGTCTGTCGAATGTTGAGTTCATGCCGAACGTACAAGGCGGCCTTCAAGCAGAACTCGCCGTCATGCAGGGAGATGTCATGCACGAGGGCACGCAGACGCTCAACTTGATCCGTGGCACCATTGTCCTCGTCGCGCGGAGCGGGCACCGACACTCCGTCTGGCAAATTAGCAGCTCCTCCTTTCGAGTGGGTTGAACTCGCACTGCTTCTACTACTGCTATTCTCATTCCCATCATGCAATGTAGCGGCCTCCTTTGCCGACGGTTGAGCTTCCTCTCTTCCCTGAACCTTCTTCGCTGCTCCTTCTGCTAGCCGGGAAGAGGCTGAGATAGGCAGGCCCGTGTCGTCGAACCCGCCTGCGGCCCCCGTATTCTGGAACCTCGGCTCCTTGATGAGGAAGGCAGACACCAAGTCAGCCAACTCCTCCTTGCGCCTGGAAAGCCTCACCGCCATGTCCGCCGCGGAAGCTGCAAGTTCTGGCTGATAGGAGAGCATGGTTGGTGGGGTTGACAATAAGTATGTTTGGGCCCCGTAGCTTCTTCAGCGGTCCACTCGCTCTGCGTTTATTGATGATGTGTGCGGACAGAGAACTAGATCCCAACGGGAAAAAGCCTTTGACAGAATCGTCCCAGTAGCGAAAAGAAGTTATTTCTGCGAGGGAAATCGGAAGCGATGTATTATTATTATTTTTTCACCTTCCAAGTTCAATAGCCCAATAACGTGAGCGGGGATGCAGTGTGCGCACTGCGATAATGCGATACACAGTGCGGAAAAAAAAAAATGACACGAAGGAAAAGCGTGTGGATCAAAGCAAAGCACTTCGCACGAACAAGCGCTTCCGTACTTGTCAAAAGCTTTTGAATAAGACACTTAATAACAGGCAAGGGAAATAAAAAGCCTGTCAGTGCTCACAGGCACTTGTGCGCCTCTACGTCCGTGTGTGTGTGTGTGTGTGTGTGTGTGAGTGAGTGTGTGCGCGTGTATATCTAGTAGTACTCTTGTGAGCGCAAAGGAGCGCAATGAGAAGAAGGGAAGGAGATGAGATGGTATAGAAATGCTTGAAGAGGACTATCAAGAGATCAACAGTCTCTGATGCATTCAGTGAGGAAGAACTTCACGTCCGCGGCGGGGCTTGGGGTCAGTGTGTTTCTCCCCACCATAGCCTTCCTTTACAGAGGTGTTGTCGCTGTAAAACAAAAAAAAAGTTCCATCCATCGCTTTCCCTGCGTCACATCTCCCTTTTCCGCGCTGGCTGCGATCCCACTCGTTCGCTCGTTGCCAACGGCATGAAGCGGTGAGGGAAAAATACCGCTGCCAGCTGCGTGAGGGGATGGAGCGAGGGAAACAGAGTCATGCACGCACAACGCAACCATTATAGCGGCTGATCCGCGCGACGCTTCAACACACTGCTCTCACTTCTTAGAAGGAGCTGCAGTGGCGCAAATAAGCTTTTGGTCGACATATATATATTTTTTGCTTTGTTTCATTTTGCTTGAACTTTTTTTTTCAGTCTCTTTTCAGTAACTTTCGCCGTTGACATGGTGAAGGAACAGACAGGCAAGAAGAAGTATCACCGCAACCCCCTTACGCGATCGTGCTATCTGTTCCCTTTGTTGTGTGGGGACATGAAGTGACGAAGATCAACCTTTTTAAACAAATATCGTGTGTGTGTGTGATTGTAATGATAGGGATATAGGGCCAACGAAGAAGAAAAGCATACCATAAAAGAAAAGCTGAAAAGAACAATTATCGCTAGGGTTACCTAAGAAGAAGTCATATGTGGGAGTTTTCAAAAGAAAAACAACAACAACGACAACCATAACATAAACAAAACACATCAACCCAAAAGTCGAGATCTACCACTTGAGGCGGTCGACAACACCAAGAAGAAGAAAAAAAAAGTAATACAACCCTAAGAGAGAAGGACTGAAGAAACTCTCTGAAAATGCGAGTGGTGGATGCCAAACGTGAGCCACAAAGCATCACGCTGAATAGCCCATGCGCCAAGGACGCGTTCGAATAGTGAAAGAGAAACCCATATGTGTGTCGGCAGATTATGAAGTCTTACTCACACATGGGTCGCCTGACGCTCAAACGTGTCATGATGAACGACCGAGATGTACCACCTCTGCATCACAGAGAGCGACAGAAGGAGAGGAAGGAATGAAAGAGACAGGAAACGTCAAGAGAGAGAAGGGCCAGAGGGTGAAAGATAAGATTCCGTGCGCACGAGAAAAAGGAGAAGAGCAAAGGCAAAGTGGTCTTCGCTTCCCTCTTCACGATCCCTCTGCACACATCCTCCTCCTTCCCTCTCCCCCTTCCGATCTCTCTCACGTGCTCCTTGTTTCTTCCAACCGTTTGTCGCCTTCTGTGCCGTTCTACTTCGTTCCTTCCTTACACGCGCTTGGTGACCTTGGTCTGCTCAAAGCCCTGGGGCAGGTAGCCGGCCTCCTCGGTGTTCCAGTCCACCGTGCGCGGGGGCTTGCCGTCCTTGTAGAGGATCAGCTGGATGCCCTTCCAGCAGTAGTACCACAGGAACAGACTCAGGGTGGGGGCGGCGATGTAGTGCTCGCGACCGAGCTCGACGCAGCGGGTCATCATCCACTTGAGATCAATGAAGCGGAAGACCGCGGCGCCATCATTGTACGCGCCGAAGAAGCCGCGGGTGGTGCTGCCAGCGGGGATGTCCTCCAGCTTCGGGGGGTGGTAGAGCTCACCGCCGCTAAGACGCGCGGGGGTGCGGCGGAAGAGCGAGGCAGAAGTACGGCGCAGCATGATAACGAAGGAGGACCACGAGGAAGTATTCGCTTGCTTTTTTGCCTTGGTGAACCACAAGGAGGAATGCAAAGGGAAAAAACGTGGGGCGGTAAGATGAGAAGGTTGCGAAAGAGAGCGAAACGAAGCGTTCTACTACTATGGTTGAAGAAAGGAAACAAGAGGGAAACGCAGCGGAGACAGAGGTGAGGTAGCCAAACAGCAAGTCGCTCAATCGGAACCACGAGCAGGGAGAAGGGCAGCACCACATTGAGAAAATGTGTACGAGCAGTGTCACCAACTCAGTGATGCAGTAACCCTGTGACCCATGTTCATACTTGTTCTCTCTCTCTCTCTCTCTTTCATTGTGTTCATGCTCTCTTTAAGCATCTGCGTGGAGTTCTTCTCGGTAAACATGTAATGACACATTCCTGTGCTGGCCTAACGTGCAGGAAGCGTATCGTCTCGCACTCGTCATCTGTAGTCTTCGTTGCCAATCCAGTTCTCAACAGTTCACTGCGCCTCCCGCAACGCTCGTCGACACGTCTCCAGGATCGTGGAGCGGCTGAGACCACCCGACGTCGGCGTGAACACCTGGCCCCGGAACACCCTCTCCGTCATGCACGTGCGCTGGTGCAGATCTTTTGTCAGTAACACAATCGGAGGACATCGTGCGGGTGGCGCAGCCAGGGTGTAGCGTGCCTTCGTAATTCTTGCCTCTTTTGCAGAGAGGTCCACCGCGGAACGAAAGCCTTCATCGTCCGGATCAATGTCCGGCGCCGCTGGCCTCGTGACGCGGGTGATCAGTGAGCTCACAAACGACGCACTTGCCAGATCCCCCGCCTCGAGGGCGGTGACGGAATAGAAAGGGAAAAAATCAGAGTGAGCGTTCATCAATGATAGTGCAAAGAGAGCGTCTGCTTCGGGAGATGTGTGCGGCACAAATGTTTCGTGAACCGCGCACACGGCCACGGCGGCGGTCGCGAAGAGCTGCTGGGCCTCCGCACTGTATGGCAGCGAGACGATGCTCGTTCCCTCGTCGAGCACCACGTTGGCAAGGTCCACGAGCAGGACAATGTCAAAAGGCACTGGCAGTACATCACCGCTCGCGCGCAGCACACGTGGCGGAGACTCCTCCTCCGCAAGTGAGAGGAGCGGCTCCGGTTTCATGCCAGATGAGCTCTCTGACGTATCCCCGCGAATGCGCCAGGCGACGCGGTCGAGAACCATATCGTTGAACGCCTTAAAATCCTGTGGACATGTGCCCAGGTGCGGATGAGCCCAGTTCAGGTGCCGCTGTAGGGCGGCGGGGGTGTACCACGGGGATTCCACCGCTGCACGCCACAGGCTTGCAGAACGCTTCGACGCATCAATGCCGCTCGGTGAAAGATGGTTCACGCCATTCACAGAGGCAGTCACGCAATACGGGCATTGAAAGCTCGGCATCAGCGCGGGTTCATGCGACCGACACGGCTCTGCCACGTGGGGATCCTGTCGCCATGACGCGAACGTATCGGGTGGCGAAGAAGTCAACCGAGACAAGTGTTCCGTGCGTGAGCCACTACGGGGAGTCCCGATGGATCGGGGGCGTGTGTAACGGTAAGGACTAGGCTGCGGGTACGCAGATGGAGTGTTCTCTGCGTGACAAGGCAGAATTGGTGACTCTCCGTTGGCGGTGATTTCGGCGATGAGGGCGGAGATGCGGTCGAGGTTCTGCTTCACATCCACAGGAACGGTGGGTTTCCCGGTTTGCAGCAGTGACCTCGCTGCGCGCATCGCCTAACTTGACGTGTCCAGCTCTGATTGGTTGCCGCTCCGTTCCCTAATGCTAACGTCGTCCTCTGACCAGAACAACGTACACGCTCAATGTGTTTCTGCGCCTGTTTTTAATTTTTAATTTTTAATTTTGTGAGAAGGGAATGCGAAGGGAGTAGGACGGTTTGATGGTAAGCACATCATTCCAAATACCAGTGTGAAACGTGGTGACATCACCGCGCGCCGCCAGGTGCTAGCGCCTGGAGAAACCTGTGAAAGCGTTCTTCCTACACCAAGGCCTCATACCCTCTTCCTATATTCTAACGATCCTCAATGGCGACCGTTGCTCCCGTGCTTCTTGTTGTCCTCCATACATTTTTATTTTTTATTTTTTATTTGCTGTTTCTGTGCGTCTGAGTGCGCAACTGCCCACGTTGGTGCAGATTTCAGCGTCGTCCCCATGAGTCGAGGACGCACGTCCGTCCTTCGCACCAATGACGAGCTGGGCGACTCAAGTAGGTAGGAGTAGTGCCAAGCGAAAAAAAAAAAGAAAAAAAGATGTGTGGGTGTCTGGTAAAGTTGCTATACATGTCAAGTTCCAGGAAGCGGGGGAAGAAACAACAACAAGTGAATGCATATGGAACCCTAAACAAAAGGGAATACGAAGCGAGCTGAATGAAGACAAACGAATTGCTGTGAGCACCACGAAAGATTACGAAGGTAGGCCGAGATCCATGGAAAGACCGTCCGACAGCGCTGGCAATTCAAAGATACGGGTGGCAGGAAGGTCTACCGTGGTCAGTCGCACATCCAGCACGTCGGCCTCCGTGGCCAGACAACAGACAATGTCGGACGCCTGGTACGCGGGGTAGACACCTGGTTCCCCTGCTGTGTCACTCCCACCGCCAGCCCCACTCTCCCGCCGCTGCGCCTGCAGCTGCTGCTGTTGCTCCTTCCCCATTGCGACGGCCATAGCCGCGTCATCGAGAAGGGTCTCGGGAAGGACCTCCACATGCACCTGCACCTTCTTGGCGCGCTCCGCCACATCGACAAGGACCTCCTTGAGCTTCGCACGCAGCTCACGGTGGCCGCCCGGGCAGCCAACAAAGAGGGCCACCGGGTGCAACAGCGCAAGGTAGTGCTCGGGCATCTCCTCAAGGCCGTGCGTGCGCAGGTACATGCAGAGGAGGTAGGAGATGGCAAGGCCGCTGCGGTACACAGGGCCCCACAGCCGCTGCTCACGCTCCTGGTGAGCGTTGAAGGCGTCTACGTTGACATTAAACCGCTGAATGGTTTGCTCGTGGGCGTAGATGTCATGAAGCGTGGCCGCGTACTCGGTTTCCAGAGCCAACAGCGGCTGAAGCAGTTGCCAGGCATCAAACGCTGTCACAAGCGCCGGCACGTCCGTGTTGGGAGTGGAGAGAGGTGGCTCCTTGCTCCTCCCAGCCGCAACGGACATTGCCGGTGGAGGGCGAGGCGGCTCTGTGGGTAAAGCTGCCGCTGCTGCCCTCGCTCGTGTCCATTCCGTGTGATATGACTCCCGAATGCGCTGCAGCCGCGGTATCAACACGCTCATGGTTTCCTCCGCCGCCAGCGAAGCCGCCACGTACAAGTTGCGCATGTCTAGTGGGTAGCAGCTGCGACCGCCCGCGCCACCGTTCGCGGCGCTGGTCGGCGCGAAGGGGATGCCATTGAAGGTGAAGGGAGGTCCTTCCGCTGTGGCAGCAGAGTCCGCGTGCGAATCCTGCCTCATAGTGGTCCGAGGGTGCGAGAGTAAGGAATTCTTTGCCGTACACGGAGAGCTTGCAGCGCCGGTTGCAGCGATGGGGATGGTGATGGAAGATTCCTTTCCCCTCGCGGCGCTTGCCGTCTCGTTGGGGGATAGTGTCGCGCTGGGAACACCGGCAAGAGCCCCGGACACAGCTGTGACGGAGGACCCGTGGCGCACCGTCTCGTTCTTGGAGCATGAAGGATGCCCTGCCGTGAGCATCGAGATGCCATCTGCGGATCCCACCGTCACCGGCGACAGGGAGCGCGGTGTTGACTGCCCTAACGATGGTGATGATGTGCGGCACGGCTCGCGAAGAAGCAACGGAGTCGCTACCCCTGGCGTCGCGCCCCATCCGACCATCGCACGGACCGCCGCTCCTTCCACTTTTGCTGTGCTTGCCTCGCCAGGGACAACTGACGTCACGGCGGTGGCGCCATCCCCACTCTTCCGACTCCCCCTTGGCAACGGCGGAGACGCACGGGCCCCATGCTGACCTGCAAGGAAAGAAGACGCTGCCTGCTGCCGCTGCTCCAGTGCATGCGGGTGAGAGAGCGAGCGAGAGAAGGACACGTGGTGCCCTGAGGTAGAGTCCCCCGTGAGGTTGCTGTGGTGACCAACCTTACCAACCCCAGCGCCGCTCAGCAGAGGTCCGACGCGCATCCGTTGAATGGCCATGGTAGCTACGTAACGATTGTTCACAGCGCGGCACCAGGTGTCTGTGGCAGCCTTCATGTAACGTGACCGCCAGGCGCTCAGTCGCACCGCGAAAGAAGCGTCAACCGCGAAGGACATCAGTTGATACTCGTGTGCCACGGAAGCAGAGGACAGGAATGCATGAAGTTCCCGCGTAGCGGCAGCGCCGTCGTTCTCAGCTGTGTCAAGGATCTGTTGACTACCAGCGTGTGCCTTGCGGTTTCCAGATACGTTCAACGATCGGGGCTCGTCGGTTCTTGCGCTCCGCAAACCTCCGTCAAGCACGGCTCCACACTTCGCCGCAACGATCGACTGCAACGCACGGCGCCACTGCCCTCGAACCCATCCTGGTAAATCCGTTGCTGCTGTGTTTCCATGCCCACCATGCGCAGTACTCTCGCCAAACACGTTCGAGCGCTGCCGGAAGCTTCGTAGACCACTCAGCGGGCCCACACCCGTCACCGCCGACGCACCCATCCGTTTGCTTGCCGACATTGACGGGAAGCCAGTACTCATGCCTGCGAGGCCGACGCTTGCGGCACTTGTTGCCAGTACGGTGGAGGCTATTCCGCGCCGACTCTGCGCTCCATTTCGTGTGTACGGGTGCTCCTGCTGCACATGCGACATGAGGAACCGAAGAGCCTTGAGCGGTAACTGACGGACGACATCCACGGCATCCACTCGAAGGGCAAACTCGCGCGCTACCCCAGGCAGCAACAGAGAGACGCGCTTGTCGTCTTCCTCCAAGAGAAGCAGCCGCACCTGCAGGATCAAGGGGAGGGCGGGAGGGAAGAGTCCACCGTTGGCTCCATCCCCCTCCTCGAGAAAGGGGACTCTTTGCACGTCTTGCGCGGGCGACCCAAAAACGGAGGATGAGGAGACCGCCGACACCCTCTGTCCAGCCTCGCCTTGCAGCGGTGGAGTCAGGTGACTGCGATCTAGAAAGCGTGCCAGAATCGCGTGCGCTTCTTGAAGTTGGCACAAGGTCTTCGCCTCAAAGTCCCCTTCGAGGTAAAGGTCCGCCATCTGTTCGTCCGCGTGTCGATCCTCACCGTCGTCAGTGTGGTGCCCGCCGGTCGCCACCGCAGACACAGACGACCGCGGGCCTGGAAGCACCACGATAGACGGCGTCCCATGGTCACGGGTGTGATGTGGATCTTTCGTGCGGCACCGTCCCACCGTACCTTCCACCGTCGGTGAGGCTGTCGTCACAGACCCAAGTCGATGATTTTCGTCTCGACTGGTTTCCTCGTCCTTTGTGTGAGTCTCCTCCATCAGCGAAGTGTCGCTCTTCTCGTTGAAGTTAGTGACAGGGTCCATCACCTCAATGAGACTGGTGTGTTCATCTTCGGCGAGGAGTTGGGCCCTAGTGGACAATCGACGCGCTTGGTGTGGCGAAGACACACGCGCCCGCGTTGTCTCTGTCGCCGTCTCCGATGCTGAATGAGTAGGTTGCGGTGCGGGCGGTGGGGCTTCTGTAGCGGCACTTGCTGCTCGGGTGAAGGGCTCTTCCACGGGTGAAACGAAGGCAGAGTCGTGCGGTTTGCCTGCAAGGTCCCTGCGCGAACAGTCGAAAGAACCATGAAGGGGATCTCCATCTTTTCCTTGCCCGCCTCCGCCCTCGTCATTGTCGACGACGTCGCTCCCGCTTGGCGCTGTAGGCGGCGGTGACGTCAGCTGGGGCGGGAATAAGGGTGTGTGCGCTGTAGGACAGTAGTAGGAGTTACTGTCGTGGTTGCAGTCACCTTGAATTTCCTTCCGTTCGTCCTGCTTGACGAACCCCTGCGTCTTGCTGCTGGCAACCTCAGCGTCATTGTCGCCCTTGTCACCGGCACGGAAAGGTGATGGGGCTGGTCTCTGGTGGTGCCCAGTCGCCGCATAATCGCCCCCTTCGTTTCCTTGTGTTTTGCCTGCCATCGTGGGTCGTGGTTTCAGCAGGTAGTTCCAGAGGGCGGTCGCATTCCCTTGCCCATCTGCCAACATGACAGTGAGCCGGAGAAAATCGAGCAGGTCCTTCTCAATGGGTGTCAACGCGGACTTGGCTGCGATGCTCTGGCCCGTCGCAAGGGTCGACCGCGACGCAAGCAGGTTGCCTGTCATGGACTGCATGGCCCCGCTGTCACTGTTTCGCTTCCAAGGGTTGCTTCTTCTCCCCTCCCTCGAGCCAACCAGGAATCTAGGGGGCTTCTCCTCTCCATGCACCTCCCCACTGGGTGTGGCTCTCTGAGTCTGCAAAGGGTTCAGCACAAAAGCCCTCTCCAAATCCTGTGACGTTGGTGAGTTTTCCGCGCCAAGCAAGAGAGATGACGAGCCACCAATGTTTTCGCTTCCTCGTTTTCCTGCAAACACGACGGGGACATTGTCTGTGTCGCTCTTTATGGAGGCAATGCGCTGGCGTCCTTGCACCTTGCCGCTCCTCGCCTCTGGAGGCAACACACTCGTATCAAGTACCTTGGCAGGAGGCGGAGGCGGCGGAAGAGAAAGTATCTCGTCGTGTGCGGGGGCGTTCTGCGGGCTCATTGACGTTGGCGACAACGACCTGTCTGCGGAGCGCCGCTTGAGGAGACGGCGCAGGGACGGCCTCACAGAGCGCCGCGTGATTTCGTCCTCGGACATCCCTCGCTGATCCGTACTCCCGCGTGGCGTGACGGAGGGGACCTGGACCTGGGCAGCACTGCCACCCTCACAGGCCTGTGCGTCCTCGTTCGGTGCGGTTTCACGGACCCCAAAGGGATCAAAGCGGTCGCACAGGTCGTGGTGCCCAAGGAGCATGCCATTTGCGCCTACCATGATGTCTGCTCCATCCGTCATGGGAGGAGAGAAGGAGGCGCCATGCGGTGTCGAGGTTCTGGCGGGAGAAACACGGCGGCTCAGCATTGTACTGGCGCGTGAAATGCTGGTTGCCGCCTGCCGCTGGGGCATGTCCGGTTCCTCCTGCTGGCTGCGGAGGAGGACGTCCATGCGCTTCTGGCGTGCCAGCGTATTGCGCCGACGCACCGCGTGCTCGTCCTCTTGGGCCTCCTGCATGAGGCGTTCGTGGGCCTCAGCAGGATCTTCTTCATAGAGCGGCGTCAAGGGGCGAGGTCGCCGCCGCGGGGCCTTGCGTGAGGCCTCCTTCCCCGGCTCTGCCGAATCTCCATCCACGGCGGCAAGCTCCAGCTCCTGGAAGACATCCATGGGCAGTGGGGCATTCAAAAATGCTTCGCCCTGTGTCCCGTACATCGCCACCGATGAGGAATCCTTCGCGAACCCACCGTACGGCTCACCACGGTAGTCGGCCATTTCGTCGTCTGGTGTTGGGACGGGCACGAGACGCACACGGTCGCACCATTGTCGTACTTTGTTCAGCATCTTTTCTTCCGCTGGCCGCTGATGCGCGAGGTGCTCGAGAAACGCGTGACGGCTGTCGATGGCACGCTGCACAACCCCGTGACCTTTAACAGAGGTGACATCTACACCAGCACCGCGACCAGTGGCGTCCTGCGGTGACGCGCTGTGCTGCAGTTTCTTTGTCTTGCGGAGTGAAATCCGGGGTTGGGCTGGCGTTGCCATGTCAGCCGTGCGCTGCGCAACCACGGTGTCTGGAGTGTGCAGCAGGGACAGGTAGGAAGCAACGTTGGCGCGCCGCCTCGCCTCGTCAGACTCCTTTTCCGCTGGAGGCGCCCTGCCTCTCGCCGCCGCCCCCACCGCCTTACTCTGCGCTCCCTTAGCGGCAGCAACGGCTGCCGCAGACGTCTGCGTCAACGCTTGAGACGGCGGCGAGTGCTGCTGGTTCGAGGCAGCCGAGCCGCGGGAAGCGTTAGGGGAGCACAACGAGCAAATGGAGCAGTGGGCCAACTGCGCTCGCATCGCTTGTCGTGTGGCAGAAAGTCCGTGTGGGCCTCCTGTTGCGCCACCCTCGTCCTCCATGCCCACCTCGGCGGACAGCAACGCAGACGGGCCGAACCGTCGCGCCACCGTGGCTACTGTCAGTGGTTCGTAGGCGGAAATAGGGTTTGGCAACCGAATCATCGCGTTGCCAGCGACAGGGCCAGTCGCAAAGTCCGCATCGTCGTACAGGTCATCTACGGAGGAGCAGGAATCAAGGTTCATGTCCTCTTCCGGATTGGTGCTTGCTGCCTTGCTGCTGCCGTGCTTGGCGCCCAGGCCGCCCACGTCCGCGAAAGGGTACGCCAGCCGACCGGAGAGGTCTGCGGGGGCGGACTGTCCACTCACGGACCGCCGCGTAGTGGTGTTGGACGGAGACACAGAGGGTCTCTCTTCCGATGCCGTGTTGTACAAGCGAGCGAGCGCGGCGTGAGTTCGGAGGGGTAGCGCGGGGAGTGGGCCATGGCGACTTTTGAAAACGTCAGACTGCCCTGCGTGAGCGTGCAAGACGTTCGCGGCGGTAGCGGCAGGCGGGCCCAATGAAGCAGCGTTCCCTGTCTCTGCCGCTGCTGCTCTCGCTCCTGCCTCGCGGAGTCGGGCGCCCCCGGTACCACCGAAAGTGGACGAAGGCATGCTCTGCAGTGTCGCCTTCAAGTCGCGGATGCCGTTTGCAGTGACAATGGAGGGAAGTCCTGACTGGCTGGTTCCCTCTCCGGGACTCCCATCCTCTGCTCCCCTCTGTGCGTAGGGAGGCGTGAGCCGCCCCTGTGTCGTGCTTCCTCGCTGCCCTAGGGTGTCGTTGAAGTTAGGGCTTCCCAGCGTGTTGCTGGGGCTGTCGTACAGCAAGGCTTGCGTCAACTGTCGGTGCGAGCCTGTCAGCAGGAGGTTGAACGCAGACGGAGAGAGGCCAATCTGCGACGCACCTCCTGCGGTGGCGAGAAAGGACAGAGGCTCCTTTGGTGGTGGGGCAGAGACAGTGGGTTTGTGATTGTGCGGTGACTGCTGAGCAGAGTGAGGGACAAAGAGCTTTGTATGACTCGCCTCTTTGGCCATGCCAACAGCCGTGTCACCGTTGTGAGTGGCGCCACAAGGTTCATTCGACTGTTCCTCCGGCTCGTCCGGTCCACAAAAGGTCCCCAGCGTGAAATTATTAAGATTACTGCCTGCTCTTGCTGGAAAGCGTTTCCCAGGGACCTGTGACCGATGCCTCCCTACGGTGACGTCGTCAGGGGTGGCACCGGTTAACGCGTCGTTGAGCGACCCCTCTGCTTCTTCCCCTGCTGTCGCGAAAGACGGCTCCCCTGAGTCTGAAAACACGAGGCGTGTGTACTCCCCCTCGAACCGTTCCTCCTGATTACGCGTGCCCGCATGGCCATCATCATCTCCTCTCCTTCCATACGACCCACTCTGTCCAAACGCCGCATCGGTTGCATCCAGCACATCGCTGTCAAACTCAAGCTCGATGCCTTGAATGAACGTGGTGTCCACGGCTGGAGGCTTCCCCTCTCGGCCAAGCGACGCCCCGTGGCGGCCCTCGGGCTCACGAGGTCGGCGCACGGCCTCCAGAACACTTGGCGCTGCGACAGCCTCCGGCCGCTTTGCTCGCCACTCCGGCTGCCTAGACTGTGCACCATTGGGAAGTGCTTCTCCCCGTGTCTGGAATCGTTGCAAGGACGAAGAAGCTGTGCCTCTTTGAGGAGATACCACGGTCTGCTGCGTCGGCGTGCTGCCCGTGCTTAGGTGTCCTGTACCTGCTGGAGAGGATGTCGAAATGACCGTCTGAGCAGAGGAGCCTTCTGGGTGGCGGGTGGGGCTCGAGCCGAAAACGTCAGTGAGTGAAGGCAGGCCTCGGGGTAGCGATCGTGCGGGGCTGTGTGAGGAGCGGGTGGGATAGGGAGGAGGCCGTTCATCCTCTTTCAGAACGTGTGGCCTTTGGGAAGGCAAGGGAATGAGGGACCTTGCTTCGCCACGTGCGGAAGAGTGGTTCGAGCGGGCATGAGAACGCTCCCGTCGATGCATCGCAAGGAAACGCGCAAGTTCAATAAAGCGAGAAGACAGTGTGCTTGTTCAAAATGGAGTAGGGAAAGAAAAGAAAGGCGTAAATATATCCCTGAATGACAGGAAAGCAAGTGGTGGCAACCGAAACTAATACATTGAAACTGTTGTTCTTGTCACTGCACCGAGTTTCTCTGCGAAGTATCAAGGGCTACCGCGGAGGACGGATGATTCACAGACAATTTGACTATGTCCTCTTTTGCTAAAGGGGGAAAGATTTGAAATTGGGCAAAACAAATGGCAAGCAGACCAGGAGAGAGTTTGGATTAAGGGAGTCACCCTTCGATTTGTGTGTTCTCCATCATGCTACGGCTCGCATGTCTGCATTATCACTTTTCTAAAAAAAAAAACGGATGTTACCTGTATCTGTGCGGCTGTGAACGCGTTGTTCAATGTGCTTTGCTTTCCCGATGAGTGTTTCGCTTTTTTTTTTTTTTTTCAGATGGAGACTCTGTGATGCACGTGTTCCACCCTCCTTCTGAAGGTGTGAATATGATAGAATTCCTCCGTGTTTGTGCCTGCTGTAGTAGGGTGACCAGCTCGCCCAAATGCCTCCCACCACGTGGCGAGAACGTTGGTCGATTACACAGAGGAGAACAGCTGGCACACAGCATACCGCGCGAAAGCCTCCTCCTCCTTGTCGCTCAGCGCGTCACCCACAATCGCTGGGAACACCTTAAGAGAGAAGGAGCCGTCCGCCACCTGCGTGGGTGTGGATCTGTCCGCAGACAAGAGTGGTAGCTGTGGATGGCGACCATGCATATCAGCCATGAGCCTTGCATGCAAGAATGCGTCCGACAGGATCAACACTGTGCGCTTCACCTGCATGCGCGATGCTACCCGCGATGACGAAGGCGACGCTTTCACCTGTGACGGAGCACGATCCTCGCGATCCCAGCATGGCAACAACGGAACAAACGAAGGAAGGCCCTGCAAGCACTGAAGAGTCGTGTTGGTCGTGTAGATGCCGCCATACGGGTAACAAAGCTCCGGCGCACCTGTTGAGCTCTGACCGTCGGCATGCCCTGCGCCAATTAAAATCGGCACTACCGCAAGGACGCGCTCTAAGGGGAAGCAAGACGGGAGAGGGCTGCGCTGAATCAGAGCCTGCGTGCGGCGCGTGATGCGCTCCAGCGCACAGCTGGCCGCGCTCTCCTTGGTGCGCTGACAGACGGCCACCAGGAAGATCACCTCGTTAGGGACGTGACAGTGTGCTTCGAGCGCGTCCTCTGGGGCTGTCCTTAGTGTCGAGAGTCTCTTTTGGTGTTGCCTTTGAGGGCACGGAGGTGGCGGGGGTGGAGAGCTCTTGGGTTTGTGCGCCAGCGCATAGAGGACTTGAAAGGCTGGTACAATTTGTGCTTCCCACAGCCCTTCCCGGATATCGCGGTCGACGGTGTCAAAGCCCACCTCTTCCACGGCCGGATGCTTGGAGTTGGAGTCCACCATCGTCGTGCTGCGAGGACCGATTTCACGAAACAGCATAAACTCAGAGAAGGCTTCGTGCAGAATGCGGTCCTTTTCAATGGCGGCAAATGCCTCCGAGGGTCCTGATAGGAGACGTGAAGCTGGTGTCTCAGACTTCTCATGGCCTGAGGCGAAGATCGGGGTCGCCGCCTTTGAGCTTTGCGAAGACGTGGCGGGTGATCCCCCGCCTGGTGACGCGGCTTCTCTTTCGCTTATGGGGAAGAGGACCTCCCGTGAGATCGCTTCGGCATCGTACGTGGACTCTAGCTGCCAAGACAGCGGAGAAAGGCGACGGAGGTACTCGCCGGAGGGCTGAAAGTGGCCGAGGAGTCTCTGCTCTAGAGCTGCCATCTGTGCGTGGGAGGGCCTCCGCGCAAGCAAGAGAAACTCTCTGTGGAACATGGATTGCTTCTTCAAAACGTTTCTTATCAAGCGCTGCGTCTTATTAGAGATGTTCGGAAAAATCAAAGTTGAGACGCTTGAAGGTCGTTTCTGCTGTGGGCACGCTAACGTACAGGATGCCAAGATCACACACGAAAAAAAAAATGTAACATAATTATGCCGTTGCAAGGTGGAAAGACAAAAGAGGATGATCGTCATATCAAGCGAGGCGCGCCCTCATCACGAGGGGGTACGGGTATTGCACCTTATGTCGTGGTGTTTGTGCATTGGGGGTGCAGACACGTTCTTGAGACGCACACGTGGAGACAAAGAAATATATTTGTGTCTTGCTGCTAGCGCCTCAGTCCTTTGCACGAGCAGGTGGCAGGGACATCGAAGAGAAGAAGTGCCTCAGTGTCGCAGTGCGGTGTCTTCCGTTCATTCGCTTTTAATTTTTTTAAATCTTTTTCAGTAAAGCCTCAGGTGACGACTGTGGACACTCCCGAGAGGAACCGCAATCACCAGAGCAAATGGGACACATACACGCACATTCGAAAAGAAAAAGAAACTACTCTCAAGTCCCATTAAACCTCAGAAGTGCACTGGTGCGCTACAGCGGCTCAGGAGCTTGCAGACCTTCGGTCTTCTCCGCAGGCGTCCCCTCGTTCACGGGAGCCTCCCCTGCTTCGGGTGCTGCCGGCTGTGCCTCGCCAACGGCGGCGGTCACCGGCGCCCCTTCTTCGTTGCTTGCCTGCTGCACCTGCTCTTCGCCATCCTCCTGATTGCCCTTCTCGATCAGCGCGTCACGCTCCGCAATATACTTTTCAAATGCCGACTCGATGCGCTCTCCGCGGCTCATGTAACGCCCCCCGCGGCCCCCACGCCCGCCGCGATGGCCGCGACGAAGGCCGAGTACCTCGTCCATGTCCTTCCCCTCCGCAATTAGGGCGTAGCGGTCGTGATGCCAGCGACCACCATCGGCGCCGCTGGTGATGCTGCTCTCCTCCGCCAGGCCAGCGGGCAAGAAGCCATGACGACCCCCGCGGCCCCCTGCGGTCCCGCTGCTCTCCTGTCGGCGCTCCTGATGCAGCAACATGACACCGTGGTCGCGTGCCACCTCCACCTTGAGCACGCTGCTTTCAATGGTCTGGCCGTTCATCTGTGCAATGGCCTGGGCCGCGTCAGCAGGGTTGCGGTACGTGCACAGCGCGCTACCAATGAAGCGGCCTGACTTTTCCGTGAACATCTTGTAGGACTCCACGGGGCCGAAGGTTTCGAACTCGGCACGCAAGGCGTTGGCGCCGTCGCGCTCGATGCGCTCGACAGGGATCTGCGTGATGTAAACCCGGCAGCTGCGGTCAATGACGATGCCAACCGGCCGTGCACCGGCTTGCCGCCGCACCACGGATGCGTTCTGCGCAATGGCGGCGTTGAGGTCCTCCGTTACTTCCAGCGGGGTGAAAGATGCCATTTGAACTTGTTTTACGTTGCTGGCAACAAGACGTTTTGTGTTAGAAACTTCTTTTGAGAAACACGGGCTTCTCTACAAATGGTATCTCTAGAGCTCCGCAAAAAGTGCTTCTTTCTCTGAGGGTGACAAACGTGACAAAGACTCGAAACGTAATTAGAGCAAAACAAAAAAAAGACTCTACGTGATGGTGGAGTCGTTTACCGAGCACCATACACAGGAGAAGGCAAGCGTAAGACAAGCGTGCGTATGATTCAGTTTTCCATTGCGCTTGTTTTATTTGGAAGGAGGAGGGAATGACGTCAAGGCTCGCGCGGCTCAAATGGAAGCCCAAGAAACACATTCGTTTTCCCTTTATTTATGTGAGCCCCACATTGGTGCCTCGCATGGCCATCATCGTGCACCAACAGACAGACGCACTTGCCGGTGCGATTCCTTTCTTTCGTTCAGCATAGGAGCGAGACCATTCGCTGAGCTTTTCTCTTTTCAACGTTCAAATATGTATTTCTTTTTTTTTTTCTTGCGCTTCGCGTGGATTTTCTTTGGAACGCAAGAGATAAGATTAATTGCAAGGGAAATGCTAAATAATGGCGCAAAATAGAAGCGGTTCGCTTCAGGAGCGCGCCAACGGTACGACAAGGCACCGCAGCTAGAACATGAGAAACGTTTTAGAAACGGGTTAACGCGAGTTCTTGGTGCCGTACCACATTATTTTTTCATTCGGGGTCTGTGAATATGGTCGGGGTGCGGAAAAAAGTTTAGTAATATGTATCGTCGACACGGGTTCGTTTGCAATAATAGCGAAAGCAGAATGGGGTGGGTGGAGGGAAGGAGCTCAAGACGGGGATATTTCGCACCGCCGGCTCTTCGTTGCAATCAGCATACCCCTCAGTGGGGTGTGGGGGTGGCGCCGTCCACGTACATGTTCCTCGTCGCCTTGGGCATGCTCACCTTGAGTCCATTGTGCTTGCTCTTGTATAACTTCAGCTGGCACCCCAGCCGGGAGTTCGGCTGCGGGAAGAAGGCCATGTCGAGCATGTCATTCTCTTCATCTGTGGGCTCGGGGAAGCTGTCCATGGCCGCGTCATCGTCTAGATACACATGGCACGTGGAGCAGGCGCAGCTGCCTGCACAGGCTCCCTCCATGGGCAGATGGTGCTCTGCGGCAACGTCAAGCAAGTTTTGACCTTCGTACGCCGTCACCTCCTTCACCGTCTTTCCATCTGGAAGGGTGAAGGTCACCTGCAGCGGCTTGTCGCGGTCGCCAGTCTCACCGTGGAACCGCATCGGCGTCGCGAGACTGCTGTGAAGGCTGCCGCAGGAACGGAGACAGAGGGGGCGACCGGTACGCACAAGTGAACCGGCGCGAGGAGCCAGCAGAGAGAGACGAGTACAGCGCATCTTATTTTTTTTAGGTATGGAGACGGACGATTCCGAGAAGAAGATAGGCAACAGTGGAAACCAGAAGAAAGAGAGCGGATGAGTATACCCCTTTCCAACAAAGCAAGTGTGGGTAGGCAACAGAACGACGCGCTGTTTTTCTCAGAGAACTACACTCACAGATTCAGGTGGGAAGGGAAAAGAATGCACGCACAGATGCTGAAATAACTCCCAAGGTTTCACAGGAGTAAGTAGATGCGTCAAGATGGTGTACTGCTTTCTTGTGTTGGAGACACAGAGGATGAGAGGTCCCCGCGGACATGAGAAGGAGCAGGGAGAGAACGCGGAGGAGATTCAACCCAGCATTCGCTGATTTCTCGTTCGACGTACACATCATAGAGAGTACTGCCCTTTCTTTCAATGACGCGAGCAATGCATGCAGAATGCGGCCAGAGACCACATCCGCCGCAGCGCTGCTTGCACGAGAAGGAGAGAACGAGGAATCGAGCGATAGGACACCACTTTCCCTCCTCCCTACACACACGAACTCACACGGTAGTGACGGAAAGCACCACGACGTGCTGAGGGGCGACCATCACCGTCCTCAGCCCTGTTGTCTTTGTAACCCAGGGACTAGACCGCTTTCATTCCTCGACAGATCACCCAGCCTGATCCGATTCGTCGTCCACGCTTGGGTACGAGAAACCGTTCCAGAGACCTCTTGATGTTCCGAAGTCCATCTTTGTTATTGTGGTTTTTGTCTTGTGGCTGTGGGGAGCACAGGCGTCCCCATCATCATCTTTTTTTTTTTTTTTTTACAGGAAGGATTAGAGATAATCTTAAAGAAAGAGGGAGCAACTGAGTTGTTTTTTCTTTGGTTTGAGGAAGGCGAACAACACCGCGGGGGTCGTGAGCTAAACAGCGGCCCCAACACAAAAAGAAAACCCGACAAACGTACCGACTCGACAACGCTCTAAATTTACAGTATGCACGCATCTGACGAGTAGTTCTGCGCGCAGGCCATGAAGGAATGAATACTTCGAGAGGAGGTGAAGGCCTCTGAACAAGACACGGATGTGAACCCTCCATCTGTTTGCGAGGACGTCGGCAATGGCTTCCCTTCCCATCACGCCTCTTCATGCTTGCGGCGTCGCTGCAAAGTCCTTGCCTTGCGCGCTCACGCGCCCAGCACCACGCGCTTCAGACCTCCCACGCCAAACTCCAACACGCCAAAAATAGCAAGGACGGCGACCACCACAAGCGCCAGCGCGCCTTCCGTCATGGCCGATTTGGCCACGAACAGCCTCAGTGTCTCTTCATACGGGCCATAAACCGCCAGACCCGCGGGCTTTACCACCGTGGTCTGCATCGACGTGACAGGAAGCACCCCTGTCGTGACGCCCGCCGCTGCGGCGCGTGTGGTGGCGTCGATCTGGCGCAGATGCTGCTCCAGCGTCTCCGCGTAGGCGCGCAGAGGCGCTCCGTGCTGGGCCAGCGGGGACCGGACCGTGCGAGACGCACCGCGGATGATAGCCGCCAGATACGACTCGCTCCCAGGCCACTGCTTAGCCCCCGCCCCCTCCGCGTTGGCGGCGTCCGTTCCGAGCAACGCATTGAGGTAGGCCTCCAGGAAGGCAACACGCTTGGCGAGGACGGCAACCGTCTTCTTGTTCACGACTTCGCGCACGCTACCGCGGAACAGCTGATCCATGACGGGAGCGCGGTGCGTGGAGAAGGTGGCCGCCGGCAGCTGTCGGTTGGCGAACACCTCATGCTCGAAGCGGAGGTCGTAGTGCTGGTAGTCGGTCCTGGCCGGCTGGACCTTGAGCTCCACCCCGTGGGCCGCCGCCACCTTCTGTGCGAGCTCGGTCAGCTCCTTTCCATCAGGGCGACGCATGAAGGTGTCCTGGACGTGCATGTAGAGCACGCCAGACTCCTCGCCAGCCGCAGCGGAGGAAGAAGACGAAGACGGAAGCAGGTCGTCAAGGGAAACGATGAGTTTGTAGCGATCCATCTCGGTGTCCTTGCGCGTCTGCAGCCACTGCGTTGTCGCCGCGTAGTTGAAGCGTGCGGTGCTGCCAAGCAGCATGGCGAGAGCAAATCCATTCTCCGAGCCGGCCGCAGCGGTGGCGGACTCGCGGCGGTACAATTCCATCGCAGCCGCTGTGCCGGAAGCGCCAGCTGTCGTGCGGGCAGAAGGCGCGACGCCAAAGGTATCGAAGTTGGCCGTCAGCAGAACACGTGGAATGTCAGCCGCAGAGCCTTCCTTGGGTTTCACGGTCAGTGCGCTGTACACCTGGTGCGCGGGAAACGTCTCATTCACGTAGGCAGGCGCCAGGCGCAGAGACTTGCCAGCCGAAATGACAACGTACTCGGTGGCGGTGTGAGTGCCGTGCGCACGCAGGAGTGCCTCCGTAGCTGTGGCGTTGGATGGCTCGATAAAGTACACGGGGAACGGAACAGACGAGCTGGACAGAAAGAGAGACAAGAGCTCTTCATTCTTGGTGTCGCCGTCGCAGAGGCCCACAAGCATGCCGTTGATGGGGGCCTCCTGCAGGGCATTGATGGAACTCTTGCTGAGGTGCTCCTGGCAAGGGACAAAGACGGTTGTTTTCTTGTAAACGGCAGCCTTGTGGTTGCCAGCGGCGGAGAAGAGAGTGACGGCACCGCGCAGCAGAACAGAGCGCGTGCCGTAGAGGGCGGACTCTGCCGCAGACACGCGGCGATCCAGCGTGACACCGCGGGCAACCTCCATCTCTAGCGCAGGGCCTGCAGACACCGTCAGGCAAAGGACAGCGGCCACGAATGCCACCGCCAGGGTGGAGAGACGAGTCGGCAACATCGAGTGCTTCTTCTTTCCTCCTGTAACGCACAATTATGAAGTGACTTCAATCAACGTGAGTGTTGCAAAGATCTTTTTAAAAAAACAACAAAATCTTCAAAACGAAGAGGAAGGGAACACGGAGAAGGTGAGCAGGCGTAATCGAAACGGCACTTCTCTTTCCCTTTCTTCAAAGTCGATAAATCGTTAAGTTGTGACGAAAAAGAAAAAGACTCAAGAAGGAGAACAACACGCACAACAACAAAAAAAAAAATATGACTGCAATGAGCTTTCTAGTGCGCCAGGAAGGGATACGAGAGAAGGAAGCACATTGTCAATTCAACCCATCGGATCGTACCCATGGAAATTTCCCCCACTGTGCCGAGGGCTGACTCATCACCGAAGGGTTACTTTCTCGACTGCCTTTTGCAGGAAGAGGACAGGAGCTCTGTGTCACGTTGGCTTAGTTTATGGCAGAAGGCGAGGGCGAGCACTTTTGGGAGTTTATAGATGGAATTGTTTTTCGTTTTCTTTGTCTTCTGTTGATGTGTACGGAACGGATTCACAACTCTCGTTGCATGTCAGGGAGACTTCGGTCACGGCAACGCTCGAGGAGAGGTCCTCCAGGCGTGCACGCGACAATCACGTGTCGCCGCATTCGAGGGCGTCCTTCAATGCTTCCAGCTGGTCCGAGGCCACACGCACTTGTCGCCGGACGACACTCCACTCGTGTGCCACAGCGCGCAAGGTGTCCTCGCGCTCCTTTACTTGACAGAGGTTCTCCTCACACTTCTGCCAGATGGCGTAGTCGGAGAGGAACGCTTCGGCTACTCGCTCAAGAAGGATGGATGGAGTCGGGGTGGTCTGCCGAGTGACTCGAACTGTTTGGGCATTGCTGCGCGCGGCGTCATGGATAGGGCGTGGAAGGGCGTTGCCTGTGCTTCTCTTTGGGCCTGCTTCACAGGCTCTATCTTGCGTTTCGCCGCCTTCGATTCGTTCCAGCTGGGTGACATAGCGGTATCCTTCCTGGGAGAATATTTCTGCCGCCCGCACCAGCCCCAGAAACGCGTCACGTGCGTTTTCTGGGAAGGGGTCCACCTGTTGCTGTTGCGCGATAGAAACGTACAAGCGACTCCACGATGGCGGCGCACGGCTGGTTGTGCCCTGCGCCGTCTGAGAGCACGGCGTCACAACACGAACTGCCTTCTCTTCCGCAGGAGCCGTTCCTTTCCCTTCCCGCGTGCCAGGGGCTGTTGTGTTCAGGAGCATGAAAGGAATTGCTCTGAGCATGGCTGCCAGTGCCCGTAGCGGTATTTGCTGCTCCGTGTGCTGACGGGCCTCCTCTTCTTGCACGCGTGCACGCAGCGCCAAAGTGGTGTGCTCGAGCGCATCGATGCGGTCCTGACGTGCCTGAGCCTCACACCTCGCAGCCTGTTCCTGCAGCTCCACGGCGCGCAGCACATCCTCACATTCCTCCTTTCGACCTCGTAGCTTCGCCTCCGTCTCCGCAATGGCTTCCTCCAGAGACCTTCGCTCAAGAAAGGATGAGGGAACCGCTGCGATACGTCGTGCAGAAGCGTGCTTCGGGCGGGCAGGCGTCGTGACCAAGTCCGTCAGCAGCTCCTCGACGCTGCGTGGGGGTGGACCTTGCGGCGTCGCTGTGGCGAAAAGAAGCGTGTTTGGTCCTTCAAGAAGGAGGGCTGTCGCTGTGTCAGACCACTCCTCCTCCAGCTGACACCGGTGAAGGTGTTCCGCCGCAAACAAACGGGAAATTTCTTGCTGTTGGCAAACCCGCTGCAGCTGCTTTAGCACAACCGCCGCCTGGCGGACTCTTTCAGCGGACAGACGCTCTTTCTCCTGCGCGTGTCGCTCTAGGTGTGCCTTGTCACTCGCCAAGAGCTGCACCTTGTTGCTGAGTTGCGCCATGAAGGCCTCGTTCCTCAATGGTTGCGAGGTAGCAAGGTGAGCCTCGTCTGCTTCGGAGCCTGTGGTCAGCCACTCTTCGGTAGAGGGGGAGGTTGGCGGCATGGGTGCGCTACGTGCTCGTCCATGAAGCCCATTACTTGTAATTTGAAAGGGACGCGGTTTCGCTGTCGGATCGCCAGGAAGAGGGAAACGAAGGATAGACCCGTAAAGGGCGTTGTGACGGCACGTCTGCACCGCCTCCAACTGTTGAGTGATGGCCTCCTCCATCCTTTCTAATTCTCCGAGCTCGGCCCTCGCGTTTGCAATGGCTTCTGCCATTGCGGTGCTGTTCTCTTTCGCCGTACGAGCGCTGTTGTCTGATATCTCGCTACGCTCCCGCTGTTGTCCTGGCGGGGACAACGGAGACTCCCTCGCCCCTGCCGAAGACTTCGGAATGGGCACTTCTCCATGCGGAATGGACTGCACCACTGCGCAGGGGTTCCGTGTTGCCTGCTCCGTGGTGACGGCGTCCGTTTCGTCCTCGTCTTGGGACCATGTAGAAGACGACACAGGCGTTGGGGAACGAGACGGCGGTGGGATATCGTCCCCACGGACTGAACGCACAAGGCAGGGGATTTTTCGAGGCTCCGGAGCAGGTGATGGAAGGGGCTCTGCAGGCCCCTGTGTGCCCGCTGTATCCGTGGTCAGCAGCTGACTGGCGCGGAGCAACAGATGCACCGCGTCAAGCGCACTCGCCGCAGGGGAAAAGCCTCCATGATCCGTGCCAGGCCCCAGTGATGTGGTGAACCCTCGAAGAAAGACATCGCGGTCACCCTCGACGCTGCACACGCCGTGCGAGAGGCCGGTCATGGTATCGCATAGCACAAAAATGAGGGGCGGGTGTGGGTCACGTGTGTCATGCAACCGTGAACCCTGAAAATCAAAGGCACGGCTCGCGTCCGTCGTAGCATGGGTGCTGATCCGCGGTGGTGGGCCATCTCGATAGAGCCGCAAGAAGAGCGGGGTCGAGACGACTTGGTGGACATGGTCAGCAACCGCGTCAGGACTCTTCAGTGCAACGGCCGCAGGCAACGGTGCGCCCGCCAAGGCCGCAAACAGATTCTCCTGCTCGCGCTCTCGTTTCGCGTCAACCTGCAGTTCCTCCTTTCGCAAAGGGCCACGTGTAGCCTGGTGATTGCCTCGCAACGCATCATGCGCGGGGCTCCGACGACCGCTCCGTTTGAGCGCCTTTTCGATGGAGCGGAGTTGTGTGAGTCGATGGGCAGCTAGCTCCCGCATGGACAGGAACGGTTCTAGCCAATCCACCAGAACCCCATCCTTGGTGACGGCATCTTCCGCTTCACTCAGAATGGAGTGAAATGGACCTGGAACCTCGTCTCCACTAGTGTACTGGTCCACGGGAATTAAGGATAATGCATGGAGAAAGAATCGATGCGAGTCAGCGTCCCATCTAGGCTCCACTTGGTGATAGAGCACGTTCAAGAGGGCAGAGCTGATTGACTCCCAAAGCGGCTTCTCCCCCACACCGTCGTGCGCCGGTCGAAGGTCAACGAACGTTACACACGGCACACGCTGAGTCGTCAATGGCACGGGCTTCACACAATTAGTCAATTGGTCGTCTGGCGGCTGGGAGAAGGACATCTAAGATCTAGGAATAAGAGGATGAAAAAAAAAAAAGAGGGTACACCCACCAGATGTATACAGTTGTCTCAGCAGGTTTCACCTCCAGGGAAGAGAAACGAAGCGCCAGCGGAGCACGACAACAGAAATGAGCGACTGTGCGTGTTTGCGACTCAGACTACGTAGGGAGGAAAAGGGAGGGAGGGATCCGAGGTGCTTAACCTGCTGGAGTTCTTCCCGTTTCGAATTGGGTGTGTCTCTTTGGTGGGTACTTCTAAAACGTGTGTCTATAGGAAGAAAGAGGAGTCACTCTAGGTATTAAAAAAAAAAAAAATATATGCCAAGTCGCTCTTCGTGAAACCAACAAGAATAGTTGGCAGAAAAAGTGGGGAGTAGGGGAGATATTGTCGGTGCTCCTTGTTCAGCAATCACTTCTCTGTGTGAGTCAGCGGGCGTAGCAGCGGGAACGTGTACAGCCCAAGTGCGAGAAGGCCGGAATCCTCACTCAAACATCCTCGTATAAGGTGCCGCAGCTCTCCTTGTGATCCTTCGCTCACTCGTAAATAGACAGAATGCCAAAGACAGTTCGCCTGGGTCAAGGGCGTTTCTTCCGGAGCGGGGAGGGGAGAGGCGGGCTTCTCCCGCAGGTCCAGATCTTCTGCATTCCACAGATATGCCACCGCCCCGGCTCTTGTTCTCCTCCCCAGATGGTCATGAAAATCTTTCAAATGCGTTTGTGGTTATGTGATCAAGGAGCAAGCGAATGACGGTACGACAGGTACGATTGGATTGCTGGGGCTCTCTTCCTCCCCCCCCCCTCCCCCTCTTTTTTTTTTCCGTAGGCCAAAACGCAAGGGGGCAGGGGGGAAGGAAGCATGGGCCATGAAAAGCGAAAGCCGGGCAAGAGCAAACATGCGAACCAAAAACAGATATGGAGAATAAAGGGAACTGTGACAAAGGACGTTGCATGGCGCGGACAGATAAGAGCAGTGGGGCAATAGAAGCAGAAAGTACACACGAGCGCGCAACATAACAGCAACCAGAGAAAGGGGGAAAAAAAAATAGCTCACTGCAGCATCACTACTTCAACGTATCGGCTTTCCCAATGGAGAGCAGATAGGGGACAACAGAGCATATGGAGGAGTCACAGCGCGCATCAAGTCAAGCGGGAAAAATAACCGACACATCACCAAGCTCTCCTCAACACCTGTGCAATGCTCCATCTAAACTAAGAGAACAAGAGAGGGAGAGAATGACATGCGTCACTCCTATCGTGTGAAGAACGGAAACCACAAAGACATACACATCGCCACGGAAGAGGAACGCATCCATGTGTGCACACGAGAAGGCGTGCGCATAGAGGATAAAGGAGAGTTAGTTTTTGTTTTGTTTTTACAACAAAAAAGCAGAGAGGAGGAATGACGCCGTATCTTTCGCAGTGAAGGGAATGTACTACGACGCAGCGGCCGCTTCTCCGCCTTTCTTCCGGGGCTCTACCTTCTCCTTGGCGTGCTTCTCCTCAAAGTGCTCCGTGTCAGAGCTGTCCATGGCCTCAATTTCCTCGGCGATATCCGGGAACTTGGGGTTTTGCGGGTCAACCTCAATCAGCGTGGCCGCACCCTTGCTCTTCTGCTTGGACAGCTTGCCCTGGCTCATCAAGGGCTCGAGCATGTACGGGTGTGGGGGAGAAGCGTTGGCGTACGAGACAGACTCGGCATTGCACAGGGCCTCAATCTCCTCCTGCGGGACCACCATCTCGCCATTCTTGGCCGGGTTCAGCTCCGTCGCCTCATGGAAGTAGCGCGAGACGTGGAAGCCGCAGAAGACAACGTCGCACCCGTACGTAGCAAAGTTGATCGCCTTCTGGTTCAGCATGGGGCACTGGGCAAGCGTAGGGCTAAAGTGGTCAATCGCCATATTGATCAGGGCGGACTTCTTACCGTGCTTGTGCTCAAACATGCGCCGGCGCAGACGCAGCATGTCGTCGACGAGCTGCTCGTACTGCTTGCACCACTCCTTGAGGTCGGCGGAGCTAGCCTCCTTGAAGCGCATCACGGCCTTGCGGAACTTGGGCATCATGTAATGCTGTGCCCACTGGGTGAAGAAGAAGAGGTTGACAAACTGCCGCTGCGCACCAAGAAAGACGCTGGCGACAAAGAGGTGTTCCAGCGGGGGTAACGTGGAGGGCCCTTTGTCAATGGAGTCCTTCACCTCCATCTCCTTGAGAATGCACCGCTCACACACCGTAAAGAAGTTCATGCGGATGGACTTGAGGTCGGACTCCATGGGAAAGTTATGGTAGCGCTCTGGCAGCTGCATCAAGTTCCGCGTCTCCAGTGGGCTGTAGCCGAGCGTGGTGAGCCCCAGGCTCTTGCACAGCGTGGCTAGGGTGTGGTTGGAGTCGTACGGCAGCGGGCTGCTCAAGGCCTGGTGCACGGTCAGGTTAAAGGGGTACTCGACGAAGCGGAAGTGGTGGTCCTTGCCACCCGCCTTCTCGGCAAGGGCCATGAGGCGGTACAGGTTGATCACGGGCACGTCCTCGGGTGCGGCGCGGAATTGCTCCGGCACCATAGCGTCCGGCGGCATTTCGGGATAGTCCCTCGGCACGGGAGGGCAGAGGTACTGGCTGCTGATGCCGTAGTACTGAATGGTGCCAGCCTTCACCTGGGTTTCCAGAAAGGCAAACATTTGCAGAATTTCGTCGTCGACAAAGTTGTCTGGGCGACCGTCAAAGAGGACGTGGAACGCCTCCAACAAAAAGACATCCACGCACTCGAGGCGCGTGTTGTACGCCACGTTGGTCAGGTACGCCTCCAGCCACTCAGGGGACAAGCCAGCAGCGGTGTGCTTGTTGATGCGCCTCAAGTTGAGCCGACCTAGCTGTTCGTCTGTCAGTTCAGAAATTTTAAAGCCGGACTTGAGCTGCGCCGACGGCATCGAGGAGGCCTTGAAGCGCTCGTAGATGGGCACGATTCGGCTGCGCAGCGGCGCCGTGTTCGTCGCCTCCATCTGCGTCATCTCCTCCTGGAACGGGGACTGCTTAATCACCCCCGCACGCACCACCATCACGAACCCGGAGCGGTCCAGCTCAAAGGCCTCCAGCGTCTCATAAATGGCCCTTGACACGCTCTGGTGCACCTCCGCGGCCGCCCCGTCAATCTCAAACACGTTACACCCCTTGATAATCTGCAGCTGCAGGGACTCCACGGCTTCCGAAATGTCGTTGGGCATCTTGCACGTGGCCGACCCCAGCTTTGACAGGTACCACCCCACAGGCTCCACGCAGCGGTGACACCAGTTTTCAAAAACCGTGGATCGGTTCACCGTGTACTCGGTCCCTTCCACTGTGGCCTTGCCAAGAATCGGCAGGGCCTTCGTTTCGCGAGCATCGGCCTGTCCCTGTGGCCCCAGCATGCCTCGCATCACATTCTCCGCGCGACGACCGTAGAGGCCATTGATGCCAGCGGACTCGGCCTCACGGCTGGCCGTCACAATATCTTCTTGACTTTTTCCTGCGCCGCCAATGGCCATAGCAGAATTGCCCTTCGACGCCTCGTACTCCTGACGGGCAAAGGAGGCTGCGGAAGCCTTGCCCTCGTGCGGGTTGACCTTGATGTTGGACGGTAGCTGCGCCTCTACCTCCCGTCGTGTAAGAAACCGTGCGCTGGTCCAAGTGAGAAGGCTAACCTGAGTCTGCGACACGCACGTCGGTGTGGGGGTCGCGCGAAGCCGCCGCATTAGAGGAAAGGGACGAGCTGCGACTCTTGCTGCAACACAACATTGGCTGCGAAAGGGCATCATCTCGTCCTTCCTTTGTGTTGACGAGAAACACTAGCTATCTATTCCGTATGACACAAGAGATGATTTCTCTCTCCTTTGGGCGAATGTTTCGCTCAAGGACGGCGAACCACTACTCAACGCTACACCCTATCCCAACCAGACGGAAGGGGAGGGGGGGACGCACACGAAAAAAAAAAAGACAACAACAATATACTAGGTGTACTCCTTCACACACTATTCTTTCTACCCTACCTCACGTTTCTTGTGCAGCCGTCGACACACCGTCGAGAGAGAGAGATAGAGATGGTGTGAGTGAAAAGGGGAGGAAAGTGGTTGGAGACTCCAGAGAAGAAGTAGGCAGTCAGACCTCAAAAGAAGCCCTTACGAAAGCCACAGACATTGACACATCAAGGAGCAGCGCGAGTCCATGCATCCCAATCGTCGTCGGGAGAAGAGCGCTTGGCACGGACGGGTGAACCTGATGGAGTAGTGACATCTTCCCCTTCAGATTTGTGTTTCTTCTGTTCGCTCGTGGTGCGTCCATTAACTTTCCTGAATGCAACGATGAGCTGATTCTGGAGTCGTCCTCCTCAGCTTTGGGGCATTGAAGACGCAAGACTCCCCCTCGTTATCGTGGGTCGGTTGGTTCTTCCTTCTTGTGCACTTTGCACGTTTGTGTGCTTGTTTCAGGAGTGTGGTACCACAGCAAAGGAAATAATAGTACATGGGAAAGAGAATACGTTGGTTGGCTGCTGAGGAAACCGATGAGAAAAAAAAAAAGGAGTACATTACATAAGGTCGAACAAAGCGACGTCCAAATCACCAAAAAGGAAAGAAAAAAGGCATCAAGCCGCGGAGCTCGGTCAAGGGTCAACGGATCCCTCCCATGCGGCGGGGAATATGTTACATCAACATCAACAGGATGAAAATAACGCGGCATCAAAGCCCATCGGGCAAAACAAAACAATAATGAATGAGCGCAACAAAATCACGTGGGAAAAAAAACAAGACCAGCAACAAGAGTTTGCAAAAAAAAAAAAAAACGGAGACACGAAAGGACCAACAGCACTTGAACAGGGTAAGTCATATGCCGTCACGGCAAAGAAAAAAAAAACGCGGGACGCGGTAAATGGTACCGAGGCTAATCGTCGAGCATGCACAACAGCGCGACACCGCGCCGGATCCAGTGGTCCGGGGTGGTGCCCTGCGCGCAGCCGAGATCGAGGGAAACGACAAAGTTGGTGGAAAGACCCGTGGTCGAGAGCGTGCCCACTCTGGCGGAGGTCTTGTACACAGGGCAGGCGTAGGTCGCGGCAGTTGCTGTCGTGACGTTACGGCGCACGGGTTCCAGGTGGGTGACTGGCATCCGCGTGAAGAGCTCGCCTTTTCGGCTCTCCACCAAGCAGCCACGGGCTTGCGCGGCATCTACTCCGTCGAGGGAGGTGTCCGCACCGCCTGCAGCCATGGTGGCAGCAGCCGCGTCCATGTCGTAACGCGCACCTTCGAGGAAGAGACCATGAACGTACACGCCAGCCTCGACCTCTTCTTCCAGATCATCGGGAAGCTCGCAGCGCGTCACGTTTGTCTTGAGCTTGACGTCGTCGATGGGAATCTTGTTGGCGCGGCTGTACTGCTGTAGAACGGCGGTGAGGAAGCCCTGGGGGAAGAAGAAGCCGGAGAGCCAGAAGCTCATCGGGAGGCCATTGTCGTTCCAGTCCCGGAAGAACTCCACGCGCTGCAGTGTGTCCTGGAACCACGATGCCAGCGGCTTTCGTGACAGATAGCCGCCATCGTGCCAGAGCTGTGGAACGTGGCCAAGTAGCATGGCATCGAACATGGCTTCGAGCTGGGCTGACATGACCACCTCGCCTTTGATACCGCGCTTCAGCTCCGCCAGCGTGCGTGCGAGCTTCGTGACGATGCCGTTGAAGACGTCCACCTCCTGCCCGGCGACAGTGCCGAGGGAGGTCATCGTGCCGTCCTCTGTGATGTGGTAGGTGTCAGGGTGGCCCTTGGTTTTGTCAATCAGGGGCGGCAACCGCGCCTCGAACTCGCTCACCACCTTCAGCACCTTCTCCTCTGGCGCCTCGCCCGCAGCGGCCTTGGCACGCGGCTGCACAGACAAGATCGCCGCCAGCTCGTTGCGCACGGTGGTGCGGTTGAAGGTAACATCGGCGTTGGCGTGCAGGCCAAAGAGCTCCGGGCTTTCAAACGGGGGCAGGTCGGCCAGGTAATCGCGAATGTGATTCAGTGAGCCAACCTCTTCCGGGATGCAGTACACGCCGTCGGCCGTCAAGTTGAACTGCTGGCCAGGTCGCGTCACCTCCTCGTTAAAGAAGCCAGCGAGCAGCGTGTTGAGGCAGCGGGTGTCCAGGAAATCAGTGACACGACCACCGTAGTTGATGACGCCAATCATGTAGCGCAGCGCTGACCAAGGGACAGCACCGGCGCCAGCAGCGCCGCTACCACCCTTCCGTGCGGCATCAGCCGCCCCTTCCGCACCTGTAGGCTCCTCGTCTGGCAGGTAGGTCAGCAAAGACTGGATGCTCGCAGCGAAGTCGGACTGGTTCCACTCGTAGGGAATGTTCCAACCAAGCGGGCCGAACTTGCGGCGCTCCTGCGTGACCGCGTGGAAGTACCCCAAAGAGAAGACGAGGCGGCGCCATGTGGTTGGGTTCTGCGGGCAGCTGTTCCAGAGGTCCTCGCTGACCTCGACAGAGAAAGTATCACGGATGTTCGCCTTGAGGCCCTTGGGAGGCTCCTTCACCACCTTCACGCCGGACTGGAGTAGCAGTACAGGAAAGCTCGCTGTCGGCATCGTTGTCAGCCAGAGCCTGAAGTCACGGTGCACCTCCGCGTGGGTGAGCTCCTCGAGAATTCGCTCCAGCGAGGGCATCCACGACGCGTAGACGTGGCAGTTCTGCAGGTACACCCACATTCCCTCCGCGCTGGCCGTGCGAATCATCTGCTCCGCCTTGGAGCCCTGGTCCTGCCCGAGGGAGAGCATCAGCTTGCGCGCTCCAAATCCCTTTCGCTCCGCAAACTCTGTGAAGAGCTGCGTCGGATCGGTACCGGGTGTCAACACAAAGATGATAGGCGCTGTGGGTGTGCTGTCCTGGAAGCAGCCCTCCAGGTCAAAGGCAGGACTCTCGGTGAAGGGCTTGCCAAGGGACTCCCCGATCAACAGGAGCAGGCCATGGTTCAACAAGTCCTCGCGAAGGGCCTTGAGAACCACCATCTTCTGCCACAAGGTGAAACCGTTTGCGTCCAGGTACGCGGGGAAGTGCTCATACGCCTTCTCGCTCGCGAACCACGCCTGCCATTCCTCCTCATGATCGTACAGGTCGTCCTTAAGGCCAGCAAAGGGGCGTGGCAGCACTTCCGAGAGGGCAGAGAGCTCGTTCCACGGCACCGCGGACATCCACGATGGTGGGGGATCTACTTCCTCATCAGCAAAGACGCGGCCCTCGCTGCCCTTGAGCATAAAGGCCCATTCTGCATCGGTGATGGTGCCCTCCTGGCGCGAGATGTGCGCGAACAGGAGAAAGGCGAAGACGAGCTTGTCGCGCTCGAAGAGACCACGGCAGATGGTGGTGTAGGAACTCAATGTGACGGCGGGCAGCAGCAGGGCCACGCGCTCATCCACGTTCTCGCGGCGCTCGGTGCGGCGCAAGGTCTGGTTGAAGAGCTGCTTGAAGAAGTCCAGCGAGTTCTGGTACATGTGGTCAAGGCCGGAGACCTCGGAGAGGACGCCGTAGATGGTGGCGCCGCGTGCAGCCACGGGGTTGTACCGCATGCGCGCCGCGTCAATATCCTTCTGGGTCTCCTCGGACACGGCGAGGGACTGCGACACAGACTCACTCGTCGACTTGGCCTCCTGCAAAGCACGAATAAGAGGCTCATTGTCTAGAATGGACTTGTCATCGCCAGCGCCCGACGAGGACGAAGAGGAGAGCAGCAGCTGCAGAATCTTATCCTCAATATCCTTGAGTTGCTTCTTGCCGTTTGCGATGTCCATGATGGTCTTTGTCGCACGGTGCTCGAGCTCGGCGTACTCAAAACGGACCACATCGGCGAGGAGCTGATTCTCCAGGCCGGCGTTCGTCACGGTGAAGTTCACAATCGTGACCTTAATCTGCAGCTCCGGGAGGTAGTGCGGGTTGGCGAGCTTGGTGGTGATGTAGAGACGAAAGTTGGGGTCGTAGTCGATTTCGCTATCCCCCAGCTTGATCAGCAGACGGCCCTGCGACCTGTAGGTCTGCCGCATGAGAACCGGATCCAGGGCTGCATCTAGGCTTTCTTCGACGTTTTCAATGAGAACGGGAAGCCCAACGCGAATCGCGTTCTCCAGCGTCCGCATGTACGAGGGCTCCGACAGTTTAATCACACGGAGGTTGTTATCCCGCTCCATCATGCGAATCCAGTTCACGGCTTGCCCTTGTGGGTCAATGCAGAGGCACCACCGCTTGGACTTGGTGACAATCACACCATTCTCTGTGCTGAACGGATCCGGTGGGAGCCCCCTTTGACCCCAGGTGCGGATGGAGATAGGGTCCACGATGCTGGGCAGGCTGAAGCTGGCGTCGTCACCCATCGGGAGCTGCAAGGAGGTGGCCTCGGCGTGCCAGGCACTGACCATGCGCGCGCGGTAGGGAGCGGTAAAGGGCCCCAGGTAGGCGACGAAACCGGCTGCAAGGGCCATGCGTCCCAGATGGCTGCCACGCTCCGCCTCCAACGTCCGGATGGACGCCACCCATCGCGTCTGTTCAGAGGCGAGGCCAGACATGAGCTGCTCCGCGCGCTCCAGTCGCACCGTCGCCAGGTCAATGTCATTCTCGAGCTGCTTCTTCTTGAGAATGTTCTCCTGCATCTCGCGACGCAGCGTGTTGAGCTTGTTCTCAATTTCTTGCAGACGGCCGCGCGCCTCTGTGAGAGCCTTGTTCGCGATGGCCACCTTGGCCTCCGCCTCCGCCAGTCGCGCCCGCTTAGGCGCCACAATCTTCACCACCTCGTAATAGTTGTTGATGGCCAGCACCCACAGGGAAAGAGACCGGCACGCCTTGGAGCTCTTGGCGACCTCGTCCGGCTGGAAGTCAGGGTTGTTCACGTACTTTTGAATGGACTTGATCATCTTCTCCGTCAGGTCATCGCGAGGGTAGTTCTGCAGGTCCTTGATAAAGTCCATGCGGCCCATCACGAGCTTCGCACGATCCCAACTCACATCTTTCTCACCCAGCAGCGTCAGAACAGCCTCCAGCACCAACACCACACGCGAAGCGGGTTTCAGGAAGCTTCGCACTTCTCGAATATCATCCGGTTTGAGATCCGCGAGGGCGTCCTCCGCGGCCTTGAGAATCGGCATCGCCTTGTCCAGCTCCACCTGGCACTCCGTCCGGATTCCATCTGCTTCCGCCTGGATGGCGCTCGCCACCTCCTCCTCCTGCGCGCACTCGCGTCGCACCACCTCTGCCGACGCCTGCTCCCGCTCCACCTTCTCCATGATTTCCGCCGTGTCCTTCGCCGCCTGGATCAGCTGCGGTTGCATGCCCACCAGCGCGACCTTCATTTCGTCCACGAGCTCCTGCGTACTCCGCAGTGTGTCAAGGCCACCCTGGTAGCGGTTGATCTGTGCCGCGACGTTCTTCTGCTGCTCCTCCAGCAGACTGCGGTAGCAGTTGAGAAGCTCCAGGTACGACGTTGGCGTCGTGTAATTGCGCCTGCGCAGCTCCTCATAGAACTCCTCGGAGCGCGTCTGCACATCCATGTGAATTGTCACACAAAGTTGAATCAAGCGATCCTTCATGGCCTCGTCAATGTTGCCCACGTTGGCGAACACGCGGGACGCCACGGAGCGCAGGGCATCAGCAGGCCACTGGTCGAACCAGTCAATGGTGCAGCAATTCACCAGCGACGGGAACATGCGCAGCCGACGGCGGAACTGCTCACCAATCGGCGACATAGCGAGCACCACGTGCACGTGGTCGCGGCAGAGAGAGACAAAGTGTGAGAAGATCACATTGCGCGTCTCCTGCTTGCCCGCCGCCGTCGCCAAAGGCCTTACTGCCTCCACAATGGCGTCCACATCCTCCTGCTGCATCAAGTTGGGAATCTCACCCGTGTTGAGCAGGTTATTCACGTCCTCGAGCATCTCCTCATACACAATCTGTGCGTCTGACATGTAAAACAACACCGGTTTGTCGTGGCAACCACTGTCAAGCAACACCTTCTTCATGCTCTCGCGGAAGTCTGCCATGGAGAAGTTGCGTGTGATGGTGACATCGTAAATGGGTAAGTTGCACATGAAGGCGGCCAGTTTGCAGAGCGACTGCCGACCTGTTCCGCCCATACCCGCGAGCAGAGCGTTGCCACGGGGTTGACGGAGAACACGGCAGATGCGGGACACATGCTGGATGGCGTCCTTAAAGAAGACCAGTTCCACTTCCTTGTTGTACTCCATATTGAAGCCGCTTTGGTACTCCTGAAACGCTTCCTGGACAAGCGCCATGTCAGTGATTTCCTCGTAGTGTGCGCGGTCACGGCGCATGTAGTCGCCAAACAGCATATCCCGGTAGTTGACCGCAGCCCCGCCCGCAGCAGCCTCGCTATCACCCCATTGCATGCCGAGCTCCTTTGTCGTCACCGCTTCCAGCGTCTGCCACCACCACTGGCGGTCGGTGTCATCGACGAGGCGGTCATGGAAAGTGCGCGTGACTTCGTGCGCGAAGACCTTGCACAGGTCCTCCCTCGCAGGGGCCGACTTGGGTGACACCTGCATGACGCCCTGAATGACTTTGCTAAAGTCGCGCAAGTTAAAAGTGTAGTGCGAGCAGCGTGGGGTGGGCAGCTTCTCGCGGGTAATGCGCTCGTAGCACTCGCGCGTCGCGGCGATGAGCTTCATGGTCAAGGAGGTGATGTCCTCGTCGTTCCAGCGACGCAGAAAGCCGTACAGAATGGAGCCGAAAATGCGCTCCATGTTCTCGTTCGCCACCGTCGGCTGGCACAGGAGGTGAAAGCGCGAGGTCAGGCGCTGCGTTATTTCGTTTCGCCCACCCCCGGGCACTCCGCAGGCAGCCAGGAAGACAATATCGTGGAGCTCCTTGAAGGTGGCTGGGGTCTTGTGCTTGTCAAAGAACCCTCCTTGGGTGATGAGCTGGCGCAGCAGCTCCAGCGGTGGGGACGCGCCATACTTCTCCAGTGCGGGCATGTTCAGGTCGTCAACAAAGAAGACAGCGCGCTTGCCAGGGGTCGGGCCTAGCACGTTGCTGCGCACCTTGTACAGCTTGGACTCGAGGCGATCCTCGATGTCCTTGCTGCGGCTCTGGGCGGAAAGAACGGTCGTGAGGTACTCCCATTGCGAAGCGGGGTCGTCGCCGTGCAGGGTGCTGCGCATAAAGTCGAGCATGCTGAGAGACTTGCCCGTGCCGGTGACGCCGTTGACGAGGACGTGTTGGGAGGTGGAGGTGAGGATGCCGAGCAGTGTCTTGAGGGCGACGGTTTCGGCAGTGGGTACGATGAGGTCAAAGTACGAGACGTTGCGACGGAACTGGAAGTTGGGCACGAGGTGGTTCCATGTAATGAACTGCATGGAGGGTCGATGCACCACGTAATCGTACACGCTGACCTGCTCTCCCACAACGTCACTGGGAAACGCATTTGCCACGTGCGGCATGCTCTGTGCCAGTTTCTCCTTGAGAAAGGCGTTGAACTTGCCGCGCGCGTCGTCGCGGAGGTTACCACCGACGGACCAGATGAAGGCCATGACAAAGTACATGTCGAAGAGGCGCGCGTCATCGGGATCCGCCGCCGTGGCTGCCGTGATGGCTGGGGCGCGGAAGGCCTCCGGTGGCTCGTAGTTCTCATCGACCATGGCCCCCACAGAGGACGTGCGCTGGCGGCCAGCGGCAGTTCCCGCGCCTAGCTGCTGGGTGCCCGCTGCCGACGGCATGAGCTGCGCCTCCTCGCCATTCTCAGCGGCGTCTTCGTCGGCCTGCTCAATTGGCCGCAGAGCCGCGCGAGGCCACAGCTGGACCGGCGGAACCACCTCGCCTGCAATGGCGGCAGCAGCCGCCGAAGACCGACGACGGCCGGCCCCTGCCGCCGTCGCTGCCGCGGTGGCGTCGAGGAGGCTCATCTTCTTCTTGCCCTTCTTTGCGGCGGAGGAGGCTGCGTTGCCTTCCGTCTGGTTGCCCGCGGCCCCTGCAGTGCCATCCTTCTGAGGCACTGTCTTGGGACACGTCTTCATGAAACCGTCGAGGAGTTCAATGCAGTTCACCGCAAGCTGCGCATCAACGGAGGGAATCCATTCCTTGCAGTGAGCCCGCACAAAGTCAAGGGCCTCTGGGAGCAGTTCTTGAAGGAGTTCCATCAGGCGGTCTCCACGCATGCTCGGTGTGACGGTTGTCTTCTTTTCCACCAGGCTCTTCGCAATAGGCACCCAGCCGCGGTTCCCGTCGAGGTAGTACGGCTCCATATACACCATGCCGCAGCGCGACACGGTCGCCGGAGAGGCGACCTTCAGATCCTGCACCTCAAACATGAACGTCGCCGTGGACGGGAGCTTGATGCGCTCGCCATTGAAGAGGCAGAGGAGCTTGTTGTCATCGAGCACCGTGTTCATGTTCTCAATCCAAACCGCGTCCACAGGGCCATCGAAGACAACCCATTGGCGGTCTGGCTGCGTCAAGGCGGCGCGCGTGACGTTGCGGGCTATGTCGCTCAGGATACCGTCCGTCCACTCCCGCGTGATTTCGTTCACCTGCCCGTACAGCTCTCCCATTGTCACGGACTTTGGGTTGAGAATGTGGGTGTGGACACGATTGAAGAGGGGCTTAGCGGAGCCATCCTTGTTGTGACCGTCCTCGTAGATGCGGGTGAGAGCGTTTTGCACGGTCGTCACAATTGTCGACTTGCCGCTGTACGTCTGGCCCACCATCATGACACCGTGGCGGACCTCCAGCGTGTCGTACAGCTGGAGTGCCTTGCCAACCATGCCCTCCACCACCTGTAGCCCAGTCTCTGTCATGTGACGCTGAATGTACTCCACAAGCATGGCATTCGTCTTTTCCTCAATGGCAACGGTCGGGAAGAGGTCTTTGACGAGTGCCATGAACAGAATGGTGTCATCGCGCAAGAACTTTGGCACGTTGGCGTCGCGCATAGCACGAATGAGTAGCATATCTTCATTCTCGTCGGGGTTCTCGCGCTTGAGGGCGCCGGCCATGACAAGAATCGACTTGACGGCGCGCATGCCAAAGTCATAATGGTCCTGCTTGGACAACTGCTCCGAGCTGAGCTTGTACAGCTGCACCATTTTCTGCGCGAGGGTGCGGGCGTCGGCGAAGCCCTCGGAATAGAACATAATCTCCGCAATCAGCGCGTAGTCAGGAATCATCATACAGATAGGGCGGAATAGAGCCTTCAAGTTGTCGGGAAGCTCGGTGCGGCCCGCATAGCCAGGGTTCATCGTGATAAAGACACCAAAATTCTTGCTCAGACGAATCGGATGGCCATCAAAGGTCATGTTCTCTAGCTTCTGCGACAGCGCTGTCGTGATTTCGAGCATCTGCTGCGCAATAACCGAAAGCACCTCAAGCTCGATGCGGTTGAACTCATCAAAGCACGCCCACGCGCCCGCCTGAGCAAGACCAGCGAACATACGCGACATGGTTTTGTAATTAATGCCGTCCGAGCAGTTGAAGACTACCACCTGCCGAGCGAGGGCCTTGCCCAAATCCTTGACTGATTCCGTCTTTCCTGTACCAGCGGGACCCTGGGGAGCCGCCCCGAGGTTCATCGCGAGGGCACTCGTGCACGTCAGGAACGCGCGATCTGTCAGAGGTGTGATAACGAGACGGGGCTGGTTGCCAAGGTACTCGTAGCCATACCACAGGTGCGCGTTACAGTGACGAATCCCCACATTCATCGTCATAGACTCGTCGGCTGATGCGTCCCTTCCCGCACTACGCAAACGTGGGTCTGTCTCCCAGTAGTAGCGAAGCTGCTGGAACCAGCTGAAGTCACCCAAGTCACTGACGGCCTCACTGTTCAGCGTGTGGACAATATCGCGGCTGTGCACATTAAGCACAATGAGAGTGCAGACAAGCGTACGCTCCAGTTTGCTGAGAGAAGTTTTCACCAGGTCGACCATTCGCAGGATCTGTTGCTGGTACTGGCCGTAATATTGTTCCAGTTCACTGTTCAGAATCGCATCTTCTACCTCACCCGTCCAGAACACCATATCGGCTGCTTGAATACACTGCGATGGATGCTCAAAGAACCAAGTCTCACGCTTGCGCTGCGGGTAAGCGGTGATTGTCTCGCGCATGTGCATGAGAAGCGACTGCTTCATCATGGTCTCAATGTCATTCAGCCACATCTCGATGCTGCCAACAGGATAGACGGGACTTTCAAACGTGACGACCTCGCCCTCACCAGACTTCATGCCAACAATCTCGCTACACTCTTCATCCGAGAAGATGAGGGACGCGATGGAGTCGAAGCACTTGGACAGGTGGGGCTGGACAGCCTTGGGGTTGCGCACGTCGGAAAGGATGGAAAGGAGTTCGTCGTTGGAGAGGAAGTAGAAGCGCGGGAAGGCAATGCGCTTCGTCTCGAGGTAATCCTCCAACTTCTTTTGAATGTGGTCAATGTTGTCGTTGCTTTCCTTCAGCTCATCCAAGACGCCTTCCTCTGTGCAGATCACGAAAACGTTCTTCACAGTGTGGGCCTTGGATGTCAAGGAGCGAAAGAAGCTGTCCACGTTGTCGAATTGCTCGCTCTCCGTGGGCAGCTGCTCCTTGATATCGTCAGAGGAAAAGATGAACTCGAGGTACATCCAGTTCTTTTGCAACGTCACCCACTCCTCAATGACGGTGCTGATGAGGCGCAATTTCGCAATCCAAGTCTCTACTTTCTCCCGGACAGGGGCAACAAAGCGCGAAGCCATGATGGTCTGCAGCTCAATCTGGTGATCATCCAGCTGCTGGACAATATCCTCAAGGCCATCAAGGATGAACACACCCTCGCGATTTTTATAAGGTTTTGTGTCAAAGGAAATCTCATTCCAAATCTGCTTGATAACGTCGAGATCGTTGTTGATTTTCCACTCCCCAGTAGCCAAGCCAGCTTGTTCCGCCAACGTCTCCTTATATGCAAACACATCGTGTTCCTGCAAGGCACGCAAATTGAGTGCGTCGTGATAGCTGTACGCCGAACCAGTCATTTCCTTCAGGACAATGTTCCAGTGATCCGCAGACATGTGCTTGTTGCCACAATCATGAATCACAGGCATGTTCACACGAATTGCCATCAACTCATCGAGGAGGTGCGTACCCAGCTCGTCCGAGTACCCACGTTCCTGAACCGTGCGATTCACTGCACCTGCGCGTCGTACCATGTTGTTCACCTGGTCTTCCATGTCCGCCGTGTCAAGCTCGCGAAGTGGAACGTCAAACCAGTACCCAATGCGCTTGTTGAAGGTGTCCAGCAATGTCCACATTTCCTGTCGAACCTCATAGATAGCGAGGACGTCTGCAACAAACGCCCAGTCAAACGGCGGTTGGTCAAATAATGTCGCATAACGAGTTAGCTGCTCCTGACTTTCCTCTACCTCAGTCAGCTTCGCGTGAATGTCCTCCAAATACTGGAGAACTGGTTCGGTATTGTCGCTGAGAACGATGAACTCTTCGCCTGCAAGGATTTGCTGAATGCTGAGGCACTCGTCCTCCACATTCACGACATTGCTCTGGAGCACGTCAATGTGCTCAGGCAGATGCTCCTCGATGAACTCCTCCGCGTGCAGCCGCGCCTCGTCAAAGACGACCCGTAGAGAAATGGCGCTCGAGGACGAATTGCTGCCCAGAGTGCGTTCCTTGAGTTGCTTTTCTTCATCCTCAAGAAACTCGACTTGGTGTCGGTCCATCAAGTCGCACAGGGCCTCCGCTTGTGCAACCGTAGCCTCGGTCTGCTCAGAAACGGCGACAATGCCCTTGTATTCCGCGATGTACTCGGCGAAGTCGTTCAGGGTTTGCGGGCGTTCGTTGAGTAGCTGCGTTTTCTGCTTAAAGAAGGTGTGCAGTGTCTTCACCACATCAGTCGTCGTTGCGCGTAGTGTGTTATCGATACCGTTGCGGATGACGTGCATACGAGGTTCGATTTCCGTCTTCAGTCTTGTCGCATTGATCCAGAGCGTGTTCCCGACAAACGACGCCATCAGTACGCGCAGCGCGTCCTGGGCCTCCTGCAGGCGCCGGTACAGCTTGGCAAGACTCATGCAGGACAAAACCTCTTCACCGTTTTCATCCTTCCATTCCGCTTCGATGGTGGACCAATCCTTCTGAAGGAAGTGAATGTGGCTCAATGTCGTGCTGTAGCAGTCCATGCGACCGTACGCCTGCTCGTAGTCGTTAGCGATAATTTGGTGGACGCTCTCGTGCAGGAAGCTCAGACGGGCGTCATGACGCAGCTCAGTGGCAATGTTCCAAATGCGCGGAATGCGCGGAAAATACGCCTTGAAATACTTTTGGTCGCACAAGCGGCTCATCGCGGCCGCTAGGTCAGTGCATCCTGCAAAAATTTCTGCGCAAGCGGCTTCCACCACGGTCCTTTCAGGATTGAACTTGATTTCGCTCGCGGTTGGTTGGAGCAACACTTGAAATCCAACGACTCGTGTTTCCTCCGTTGATTGGCGGCGCAGCGTATTGAAAAACGCCTGGAGCGTGTGGAGCACGTTGCGGTACATATTCTCAGAGTTCATCAGATCGGCCAGACGGATAAAGACGTCGGCCTTCCCATACTCCACGATACTCCGCTTCAGCTCACGCATTTTCTGGTACTGCTCCTCCTTTGCCTCCAGCATGGATTTTGCCTTTCGTTGGGCAAGGTACTTCACGCCGTCGTTGGCTGCATCGCTGGCCAGTAAATACTGCTCTAGAGCTTCACGCGTGTTCAGGTCAGGCACGTCAGCGCGGCGCTGCAGGGTGGAAATGAGCTTCGACACCTTTCCTTCGACACGTTCGGCAGTTTCATTTGCCACTTCAGCAGCTTGTTGACGCTGGTTGCTTTGTGCGCTGCGAAAGTCGTCAACGAAGTAGTCATGCTTGCCCTGCGGCTCGTACCACATCATAGCGGCTGTCTGGAAATCGTGTGCGGTCTTGAGGAGGTCCATCTGGGCACTGGCAAAGGTCGGTTTCGAGAGGAGCAGGTCCCGAGATAGCACCTTCCGCTTGGCAGCAAACTTGCGCTCGCGGAGTTTCTGGTGGAGTCGAAAGAACGCCTTGTGCAGCAGGTAGTTGCGAAAGAATGGAATCTTGCGCAGTATCGTGAACAACGACGCCTCCCGCATCCAGTCAGCGAGGGAAACAACGTCAGAAGGAGCTCCAGGGCGTACGTGCACAACACCCGTGTTGCTCATGACGTAATGTTCAGGGTCTTCAGAACCTTTTGGGACGACCACCAAGTCGTAGGGGCGGAAATCAAGTGTGCGTGGAGCACGGTTCAAGAGCAAAAACTTCACGCACGTACGGCAGTTGTTCGCAGAAAAGAAAGCGACGGCGTCCTCAGCTGTATGGAGGCCGTTCACAATGTCCTCATCATCCGGTGCTACCGCCTTAGTGATTGTAGCGTCCCGAGGTCGGCGGCTGGCGGCCTGGATCATGCGAACAAGCTGGATCTCGCGTTCGTCACAGCCCGCCGCTGGTGTGACAACTTCCTCGTCCTCTGGCGCTGTCTCAAACAGCGGCCTATGCGTCTTCGCATCGCGTAGCCTTTTGGCAGCCTTCCCCGGCTGGATCGGTTTTCCGCGGATGGTCAAGTTTGCAGGGTTCTGAAAGCGGTAAAGCTGCGCGGGATTCTGAGTTCGCTCGAGACCAATATTTACATTGGTTTGGAGTTGGCTGTGAGCGGGGCTCTTGGGCCGAGCAGTCTCTTCCAATCGTTCCCTGAAGGACTTGTTAACGTTTTGGGGAGCGCTCATTGTAAGTGCACCACCGGAGAAACAAGGGATGTCACAGAAACCAAAAGAAAACAAATAGGAGAAGGGAAGGAAGCCCGACAGCAGTGCTGTTTGACGAAACCTACGTGAGAGAGTAGGCACGCAGTGGGACAGGGGAGGAGGTTAAGTCCAACAAGCTGTAGAGGTCTAGCAGACGGTGTGTGTCTGCGTGTGTGGAACCACAGTTTTTCTTTACGAGCGACAGAGAGTGTATAGAGGTAGAAACAAAAGGAGAGGGAAGAGAAAAGGATGAAGGGTCAATCTAGGAAAGTATATACGGAACCGTTGCGCTGGTCAACACTTTCTTCTTTTTTATACACTAGATGCAGTTTTTTTTTTTAGTTGTGGTTCCACACCGTACAGTAGATGGAAAGGAGGACAAGGTTGGATTTGGTAGGTTTCTCTCAAATGACAGCGACAACAAGCCCAGTGAAAAGAGCGCAAGGGTTGGTCCCACCTCGTCATGTCTACGAATTTTGGTTCCACGCAAGGTGTGGTCTGAGACTTGCCCAGTGGCAAGAACGCACATGATTGTTCCGTTACTTTTTGGGGGTGTTCCCCGCTTTGGTTACGACGCAAGTCGTCAGAGAGGGGATGGTGGAGAGCTCGATCGGCACGTTCGCGACACAAAACCTGTCGCCAAAGATGGCCTTCCTGGGACAAAGACCATGAGCTCTTGGGCTGGGTACGTGTGTTGAGTCACCAAAACGGCGACACGAAGTGGTTGAAGAGACCGACGCTGTCTCACTTCGTCACCTCCACATCGGGCGAATCGCCAGGCTGCATGGTGTCATCGCTTCCGCCCTGTCCTAACACAGCGGTTTCTACCAGCCCGTTATTCGGGGAGCTTCCGTGTGGGGGAGGGGAGGGGTAGTGAAAGGGGGTAAGGCAGCAAATAACGGGAACAACATCCCTAGAAGGCCAGGTCACTCGAGCGCGAACAGCGCTTATGGAGGGCACCTTGACACCTAGCGTAAGCTCCCCACCGAAAGCACCACCGCGCAGCTCAAGGGATACCTAGCCGCCAGAACCTTAAGGTGAGACAGTCTCGAGGGCTCGCGCTTCCAGCTGCTGAGTGGTTTCTGAGACAGCAACACAAGAGGACAAGAGCAACTTGTAGAACCCATGAAAACAGACAGCGGACAGACCCACACCACCCTAGGTGCAAGGGACGCTGGGTGTTTACCTCCTGGTTCGCTTGCGTTTCCGCCGGGGGGTGGAAACGACACACCGCCCCAACAACGACGCGCCGTCGTCCTGTCGCGCAGGGTGGCTGTAGACATCGGCCTGCACAACTGGCCGCCGAAATTGACTCTGCACCGCCCCCCCCCCCCCCTTCCCCCACCCTCCTTCCCACATTCTTCTCGACCACGTTCGTTGTTGCTCGCCCCCATTCTCTTTTCTTGTCTCTGTGGCGTGCCTCACGCTGGAGACCCAGTGCATCAGATACAACCAGAAACGTGGAATGCGCTCTACGGCACGGTGTAGCCGAACCAAAGTTTGTGTTACAATGCGTTTGCGGATTACTCTGAGACGAAACCGAGCCCTGCCTGGGCACGCCTCAACAGTTCTTGGATAGGAGATATGCCAAACACACAACACAATTACACACTTTTTTTCGCTTCCCTTCTTTCCACCTTAGGAATACGCTTAACAAGCTCGCGTGCCTGACCTTTCTGGCCTCATTTCATTTAGTTCGTAGGTCGTTTGGGCAACAAGTCAACATGGCAGATATCCAAAAAATGACCGCGGTAGACGCGCTGAACGAACTGCAGGAAAAAATGCGTCTCTTTCTACAGGACGTAGAAAGCGGAGCTGACGCCGACCTTGGCCCTGTAGTCGCTGCTTCTGCTCTTTTTCAAAGCGAGCTACATTCCGTGTCGCGCTCTGCGAACGAGCGCAGTGTAAATTGGGAAGAACGCAGACGTGCGGGTGACGAGAGGTTCTTCTAGTCAGGCAGTGCAAGGTTGTCGTGCATCTCTCGAGGGCCACGTTCTCTACACAAAAAAATAATTAAGTGTCTTTCAAGGTGTGTTTGATAAGCACCAGCGACGCTATGAAGTCGAAGGTGCCACACCCATGGTCTGTGCAGGTTTGAAACTAAAAAATGGGTGCTCCGTGCTGTCCTTGAAACGCCTTAGCATTACTCAATGATCCTTTCTACCGTCTGTTGTTCCTTTCTGTATCTAGGTCGGAAAACGTAATCTCATTATCCTGAGCTCAGTCTCCCCAGAAGCTGACTAAGGATTCCGTTTAAAATTCTTCTTACCGATTAAAGTGAGTGAGGAAACCTCCCGCGACCCTTCGCTTCCGTGTATTTCTTGTAGGTGTGGCACTTACACTCCACTTAGTTCGCCCTCTCTGCTCTTGCTAAATTTTCAGAAAATAAAACACCCTATTTCACACACGCGATTTCAGTGTCTTCAGACTTCGTGTTTGCTATTTTTCTTCCACCATTTCTTCGTTATTTTACTCTTTATCGCCTTTGACACGTAGAGGAAGCTTACGGCCTTCCGTTTTTGCTGTCAAACACCTCGTTATCGTCACTACCACTCCACAGGCCTTCTCGCTTCCTCCTCTCAAAAGCCTACACAAAGCATCGAGTCAGTGCTTTGTCTCGGTTGTTTCTGAGACACTTTATAAGTCAGCTCACCAGAAGTCACGTGAGCGCTCGTAAAGTGCACTTTAGCCATTTCCCACACACCGTCACCTCTACCTCAGAGCCCAATGTCTCGTCCCACGAGGCGTCCTCAGCTCACGCTGTCGATGCCGGAATCCCTCCAAGTCATGGACATGGGGCTAGATTTTCGCTCCTACCTCTCTCGGGTGGATGAGAAAGGTGTGCCAATCTTAGGGAACGTCATTTCGTACCCTGCGGAAAAAGTTGCGGACGTGTTCGAACCAACCGTAGGCCTTCTTGTCACTATTTTACATTTGTTTGGACAAAGTGGCACGTCTACTGCTGCGACGACCTGGCTGAAAACTTACGACACAGTACAAAAAGTTTTTCTAGAGCAGGTAGAGGGAAACCCGGACTCAGCCAAATTCGCTCAGGAAGCCCGCGACATCATCGACACACAACTCAAGAATGGCCTGCCCACCGATAGCAGTGGACTCTGTCAGCGACTCTTGATTCTCTTGGATTATCAGAGCAGCATTCGTGGCGCGCAATCCCCGTCGCAGCGTAAGGTGACCAAGGAGCCGAAAGGTGCATTTTGCAATCTTCACTTAGCCGACCATAAGTGTTACCAAGAATTCGCGTGCAACCAGCTTCATTTGCATGAAGCTGGTCCTGTCCGTCATCGCATGAACTTTTTCCAGCGTCTCTGTGAGGTGCTTATGAAGGAGCAGCGGAAACGCGAGGAAATTATTCATCGCGTGAAGGACTCCGTGTTTTTCGCTCGGTACGGCAACAAGGTCACGGTCCGGTGCCACGGAAGCTGGATTCCTTTCTTTAAAACTCTTTACACTGACGGTCGGTTGGAGCAGGCATTTCGTCAGCAGCAGTATTCGTGCAACGACATGTCGTGCACCAATGAGCACTGCAAAGGTATTCATGCACAGGATCGTCGTCCACCACCACCAACGAAGCCCATGGATTTGCACAACGCGGCTGCCACCAAGGCGGAATTAGACGAGGAAGCCGAGCACATCGTCTCTACTGTCGAGCAGACGCACGCGGCTTCAGCGGAGAGCATGCCATCCATGTCGCTGACGTCTCCCCCGATGCTGTCGCCAACTGCCGAGCTTTGGCGAAACACCGTCCGGGATTATGTGAGGCAAACTGGTATCCCACAGGTGGAGGCAGATGAATCCCTCCTCCGCACCCTGCAAGATACAAAGGTCGCCAGCACGCCTGTTTCTACGGCGGACCGTATGACTCCCTTGCTGGACGAACTGGATGCCTACGGGTTCAACTCAAGCACGTCCTCAGCGGATTGTGACCAGAGACACTGAAGAAAAAAAAAAAAGCTGAACCCCTACTGATGAAAGGAATCGACATCGTAGAAAGTGTTGGTATTGGGGCCTGGTAGCAGAACCTTCGTCGCAAATGTTTTGTCTGCACTATTGTCAGGCTCTCCGAAGAACGTTGTAAGGTGTCGGTGGTGCACTGTCAGCTTTATGGCCTTCTCCTTCTTGCTCGTGCGGATGCTCCGATACTCCATTTGATTCTTACAACGTGCCTGATCGGAGCTCTCTGCCTCTCTCCAGCTCCACGCGTTATACGTCAGGTAGAAACGCAGACTGGCATGCTCGTCCTTTACAGCGTCTCTTTTTTGTTTTTGTTTTTCAGATTGCCGATGTTCATCTCACGCTACCTCGACTGTTCCTGACATCACGCTATACATTGTATCTTTGTTTTCAAGTTTCCATATTATGTTGCGTAGTGTTTCACACTGTCTATTTTTCATGTTTTTTTTTGTTTTTCCCCTGTCAATTCACCTATTGTGACGCAGGTAATATGAGACCCATCATTTGCCGTTAAAGTCGGAAAGCTCTGTTTTTCCCGTTCCGTTTCCCAAAGTGGTCGCTGCCTTTAGTGAGCCTGCTTCCATACAAGACCGCTAGGATTAACGGATTCCAAAGAACAATCCGTCTTTTCACCTTCGGTGTCACTCATTTTGTGTTCTGTTTGGGACCAACTTTTCCCATCTGCTCGAAATTCGATTTACGTCTTTTGAGCGCATGCGTGAAGATGTGTTAAAAGTAGCGAGAAAGTAATGTCTCCACAGCTCAACTGATGACAAGATCGAGATATAGGCGGCGGTCAGTGGGACGTGCAGAATTGTCAGCCAGAAAAACAACATATATCTTTGTGTGGGCTACTGTCTATTTATACCCTACCGGCTTGAACTATCGAAGACCCACGTTCACTAGGTCTAAAGGAAAAATTATTCCACGGGTCGACACTGCAACCCAATTTTGAACGACGACGTTTGTGCGTTCGACGTACATATCTGTCCTCTCTTTCCCGCAACCGAATCGACCCTTGGGATCTTTCCTACTCTCTACCGTCTTTGCGCATCTCACCTTCTCCTCGAATGATGATTCGTTCCACTTATCGACCACTCTTGTATACATAAATCACCAGCAAACAAAATCGCCTCCAACGAGGCCAAAGAGTTGAAAGGACAATGGACCACAAAAAGTGGGTGTGCCTCCTTCGGGAATAGTCTGTACTGATAGTCTGGTGACTACCAGTTGGCATTGAGCGTGCTAATTTCTTGGCCTAACGCGCGAACAAGCTCTGTACGAGACAGCAGGTGGCGCTGAATGACCCAAAGCGCGTAGGTGATCTTCGAAAGCTTCGTGGCTTTATCGCCCTTGTTGCCTTTGGTGGTGAGTCAGCAACTACCGTGGCCGGCAATTGGCACTAGCGTTGCCACTCCAAACATTCGGAATCACGGTGAAGACGTTGTCAACGCATATCCACCTCACAACCGTTCACTGGTTTCTCTCTCTCTCACACACACACACACACACACACTCTTCGCGGACACACTTTCGTTCCCACTCTACATGTAAGGATGCTGTCGCAAGCTATACGCATACACTCGCAAACAGACGCGCACAACCACACAAACATACACATCCCCACGCTAGTTGGGTGGTGACTTCTCCGTAGATTATCCCTTTGGTAGCGTCCAATCTTGGCCTCCCTCCGTTTTTTTCGACAACCTCTACCGATTGGGGTGCCGATTCTCGTGAGCCACAAGCTGAGTCGACTCCCCCTTCCCTTCCTGTTTTGTGGTATTACCGTGATGACAAGGTTTTGGTGTGCCAGTAACCTCATTGTGGCTTTGGCATGTGTGGTGCTCCTTTTAGTTCTGCAGACGACAGGCGTTGGTGCCACAGCGCAGCCGGACAAGTTCACTTGCCTTGATGGGTCCAAAACCATTTCTGCAACGCAAGTGAACGACGATTATTGCGACTGCGCAGATGGCAGTGATGAACCCGACACGTCAGCCTGTATCATGATCTGGGGTGAGCGACTCATTACGAAACAGAAAAACACCATGTTTCGTTGCACCAACACCGCAGGCTTCGAGCAGAACGTCCCGTTTCATTGGCTAAACGATGGCTTTTGTGACTGCTGCGACGGCTCCGACGAAGACCCGTTGTGGGTTAAGTGTCCAAACACATGTGGAGAGGCCGCGCGGCTGCGTGCCGAGGAGGCTCAACGGGAAGAAAATATGCGAAAAGCAGCGGCCAAGATCAAGGCTGGCATGGTGAAAGCGGCGACGAAAGCAAAGGCTGCGCTTGTCAAAGAGCTTCCCAAAACAGAACGTGAGGTCGCCACGCTGGAGAAGGAGCTTGAAAAAGAGCGTGCCACGCTTGCTGCAGCTGAAAAGAAGGAATATGAAACCCGAGAGACCATGCGAAAAGCTTACGAGGAGTGGCGGGGAAGACGGCGGAATAGCACCTCAGGGTGCGTGGGGTGGGTGCAGACGGTGGAATGCAACCCCGCCGCGGGCCGTGACAGACACGGTGATGCAGACTGCTTTGCAGAAATCTCTCACGGCCGGTCAGGCTATTGCGAATGCCGGCGCGTCTCTGACGATGCAGATGCAGGCGGCGAGTTGCACGATGCCGACCACCCGTCACCGACACCAGAGGACACCGACTCCGACGTGCAGAAGCAGCAGTCGGAAGAGGCTGGTTACAATACGGAGACAGAAGAGGCGCTCTTGGACGAAGACGAGGATCCCCTTGACGACTTTGGCGCAAATCAGTTGGAGCTGTCTGCCAGCCACGATGACGACGGCGACCTCGAAGATTCTTCTGATACCCCCACGGAAACTGCAGTGGCACGCAAGCTGCACAATCAGCGCACTCGGTACAATTTCACGTGCTCGCACGACACGCTACAATGCGCGTACGTGTGCGAGAAAAAGGGAGAGGCTGGTGTGTTTGCTGACCTTGTGGAGCCCCCAAGCCATCACGGCTACACTCTTCCTGAAGCACAGGAGGCAAGGGAAAAAGTGAACGATCTCACGACAAAGGTGGCCACGGCGACTCAGAAGGTGGAGGAGATGAAGAGGCGCTCGGCGTCTGATTTCAGCACCGAGGACCTCCTACTGACTCTCGAGGGACAGTCCTTCAAGTACGACTTCCAAGAGTACACCTACGAATTGAAGCTCTTTGATGGGGCATGGCAGAACCCGAAGGGCGGTGCTTCTGCGAGCGGCACCTGCATTGGAAGGTGGGGCTCCTTCGCGGAGAATACATATTCATCCTGGGCGAAGGACAAGTTTGACTACTCCCAGATGAACTATCCCAAGGGAGACCGTTGCTGGAACGGTATCGTCCGCTCCACCGACGTCCGCATTGTGTGCGGCGCCGAAAACAAACTCACCCACGTGGAGGAACCTGCCATGTGCCAATACCACTTGGTCTTTGAAACACCTGCAATTTGTGAGGAATAGGACCGAGTTTCGCCTGATCTTGTTGCTTTTGTCATTGTTATTGTGATTGTTTTTCTGTCCTTTGGAGCCTTTGGCTCAAGGAAGCGGGCATGTTCAACAACACCTGCGTGACGCGATTCCCTTCCTCTCATTACGTGCCTCATTTGATGGACGCACTCGCATTTGCTCAGGTGAGAACAAAAGTGAAGAGTACCGAAGTATCGACAGCGAAAAAGAGTAGGTGATGCGAAAAAGAGGTCCAATGAGGCGGTTGCCGTCTCCCTTGCTGAGTGGGCCAAGTCGTTACCAAAGTGACTGGGATTGTCGCACCGCGAACACGCAACATTCCTTTAGGGGGCCTTTGGAAAAAAGTCTCCGTGTGAAAGGAATAGTAATAGCGGTTTTTATTTATTTAAAAAGGCCGAAGAACAATGTGGAGCTGCGGCTACGGACCCTTGGCGTTCCACGAAATGGTGTTGACACAGAACAATGAATTTCTCATGGACGCATGACCACTGTCCCCCCCCTTTTCTCCACCCTCTTCTCTTTGACTCGTTTTCGTTTCTCATTGAAAGTTTTAAAAAAAGGTAAAGAACGCGAAAAAAAAAAAAAAAAACAGCCTTCATTTCAGTCTGTATTTATTGTCCCCTTTCTTTCTTCCTCTCTCTCTCTCTCACCTCGCTCTTGGAGGACTGATACGAACTTCTCCCTTGCCATTCCCACTCACCTTTTCACTTTTCCGCCTGTTCCAAACAGCTATATATCGATCGCTGCCTTTCAGTCGTCATCACTCCTTCTCGCAATTGTTTCCCTTTTGTATAACGACCCCCTATTCCGTGAAAATAAAAAAGAAACACCGAAGGAAAGAAGAAACGTTATTCCTGACGTTGCTGCAAGAGGAAAAAAACAATATCACTGTCTCTCGCTTCTTTCTTCCACCTTTCCCCCCTCACCAATTGTCCATATATTGTTTCCTTTTTCTTCTTCTCCATTCTCTTGCTGACTTCCCCGTGTTCTCTTTCATAGCTTCCATCGCTTTGTTATTAATTTTCGTTTCCGTCCCTCCCCGTGCCTCTTTTTATCTGTCTTTGTTCTTTCTTTCTTCTTCTTTCTCCCCCTCTTCTGTTCCCCCCCTCCCCACTCACTCACTTGTGTTCTTCCCGCATTCTCCACCCCCACCCCGGCTTTCATATCATTCTCCTCTCCTCCTCCTCCTCCCTCCGTCCCTTCCCCTCTTCTCCTTTCTCCCCAACCCCAAGATCCATCCCTACCTTTCCCTAACTTTTATTCAGGCATCTCACTGGAATATCTCCGCCGCCCGAAAGTGCTTTATTCGTTTCATCTTCCTTGCGCTTTGTGCCGTTCGTTCTCCCGTCCGCTGGTAGATTTTTGCGAATCGAGAAGGCGAACCACAGGCAAAGGAACTCCTGCAATACTGATTTCTCCGTTTCCCCTTGGAAAAGTGATATCGACACTCATCAGGCAACCGCAAAAGTAATTGGCGCAGCAAGAAAGAATTAAAAAAAAAAAAACACCCCTCTCACGCAAGCAACATACACCATTCATTGAGACTCTCTCATCATGTCCTCTCTTGGGTCGCCAAACTCTCTCGTCAATTCGCCGCGCAACAGCTGCCAGGCTCTCACGGCGGGTTACCGCCATACCTGCACCGGACCTGTCCCCCACCAAATCCTAACCTCCCCACGACACTCGAGCCACTACCAGAGTGTCTGCGGACGCACGGACAGCACAAGCAACAGCTACACCGAAGAGGGGCTCCCTTGCATGGGAAAGGGCGTCTTCAGCGCGGCGGCGATGCCGTGCTGGCAGCGGCGCGACTCGATTGACTCGAACTTCACCTACCCTTCCGCCCACACCCCCACGAGTCACGGCGCCACCATGTCCGCCAAAACAACGAGCAGCCTCAGCACCAAGTTCAGCACCCCCGCCGCGGCCATCACCAGCCCACATCACTCTCACACGCCCGTCCCAACATCCGCCACAACTCCGTCAGCGTACACCCATGACGATAGCGTGTGCACCGCCTCGGCGACGGCGCGGAGCGGCCGCAGTGCCACGCGCAACACCGTGCAGTCGTCCGTCGATGATGTGCCCGTGGCGCTGGTTTCCCTACCCGCCTCTCTGACCCAGAATGGTCGTTTTCGCAGCGGTACCGATGTCGATGCAGATGACGACGACGTCGCACTGATTCCTGTGGCGCCTACAGAGCCACGGCAGCAGCCCGCCATGTACGGCGTGATCAAGGCACCGTCGGCGCTCACCAACCCCCTTTCCGGAACGCTCACGCGCGTCACTCCCGCAGATGCCACCATCCCCATGGCCAGCCCATGCGGGGCCAAGAAGGGCAAAATCGGCAGCGGCCTGTGCACTGACATCACCCCCATCGTGGCCACCACGAGCGAGAGCTTCAATGGCCAGACCAGCGCCAGCTCCAGCGCGTTGCAGGACACCCACCGGACAGGCAGCAGCAAAAGCCCATCTGAGACGACTCCTGCACGCGTCGTTGTGACCCACACCACGCGGCGTCCAGCAGTGGTGGCGGCGGCTCCACAGCCCACGCACATCTCTGTCCCCAGCCGCCCCGCGACTGGCAAGTGCGCCACCACCGGCGCTCTGGTCTCGTCGCCCCGGCACCGTGACGTGGCGGCGGCCTGTGCGAGCCTCCCCAGCAGTGCTGCTGCGACGGCGGTGTGCCCAAGGGTGGCGCAGTCTCCGTCACGCGTTTCCTCCCCTGCTCGGAAGAAGTCCCAGTCGCAGCCGTCTGATGCCAACCTGGTCGTTCGTTCCTCTCCCACCAACGGTGCAGCGCGCAAGCTGCCGGCCCCTCTCTCCTTCCCCACCTTCATCGCCAGCCGCGCCGTGCTGCAAGGCTTCGTGCAGCGCTGGCGCAACAAGTATGAGGAGAACAAGTCGTGCTACCGTGAGGGCGGCTACCTCAACGTGAGCCTTGGCAAGCCCCTGCACGGGCGCTACGTCATGATCCAAAAGCTGGGCTGGGGGGAGTTCAGCACCGTGTGGCTGGCGTACGACACCAAGCACGCCACCCACGGTCGCGGGCCGGCTCAGGCGTTTGTCGCTGTCAAGATCGCCAAGTGCCACGCCACGGTACACGAATCCTCACTCTACGAAATTGGCCTTCTCCGCTACGTGAACGCGAAGCTCAGCACTACCGCGCCCGTGACCAACCTGATTGACACCTTTGAGGTCACGGGCGAGTACGGTCGGCATCTGTGCATGGTGATGCCAGTGCACGGCTCAAACCTGCTCGCCATTATTGACCAGCTCAAGGCCCGCAAGACAGTCCGCGCAGCAGAGGAGCGTCTGCTGCTGAAGGAATGCCTTGCCTCGACGCTGACGGGTCTGAGTGCGCTGCACACCGCCAACGTCATTCACACAGACATCAAACCAGAGAATGTGCTTTGCAACGCCCCGGACCCACGCGTGCTGACGTCGATGGAGACCTTCTGCCAGAAGAACTGCCACCGCACGGGTGTCATTACACCAGAGATGTTGCGCGAGCATGTGCTGGGCACCACGGGCGCTTCCGACGCCCAGAAGGGTGCCGATGGCAGCAACGTGTCCTCCTCCTCCTCCTCTTCTCCGTGTGCCGGCCCCACGAGCAGCCAGCAGCAGCACCTGGTGTGCCTCGCCGACTTTGGCCTCAGCGCCGTCCTGGAGCCAGCCTCGGCCACGGAGGGCAGCAGCAACAGCAGCGCCGAGGTCACCCCCACCGAGGAGAGCCCCATGAACGGAGATTCCTCTGCCGCTGGTCCTTCAGCGGAGAGGGACACCTCAGCACTGAAGCGCCTGCTCTCGCGCCTGGTGACGAGCAAGAAGGAGTTCCCCGTGATGGAGCCTGGACGTGTGCGCAACCGCCACGGGGTTCTCATCCAAACCCGCGAGTACCGCGCACCGGAAGTCCTGCTCGGGCTGGACTTCACCACCGCCACGGACGTGTGGTCAGTCGGCTGCATGGCGTTCGAGATGATCACGGGGGAGTTCCTCATGGACCCCAAGAAGCGCTTCATGGGGCAGCCCCGCAGCTCCACCCTGGAGCGGCAAATCGATATTGAGCACATGGCGATGATCCAGCAGCTGCTGGGCCCGGTGCCAGAGCACATCACCTCCCTCCGCACGCGCTTCAACGCCTACTACGAGGAGCGCAAGACCAACCCGCGCGTCTCCGCCACCAAGTACGCCAAACCCAATGCGACGGTGCGCCGCCCACCGGTCTACATTCACCGCTTTATAGACGACAAGGGCCGCTTCATCTACGCCGACTACTACGCCAGCCTAGGGTGGGCGCCCCGCCGTCACCTGGACGAGGAGCTGCGTCCCTTCCTCGGTGAGCGCGAGGCCACGCTGGCGGCGGACTTCATCCTGCAGTGCCTCGGCAGCTACGACCCGACAGAGCGGTCGAGTGCGGAGGCCATGCTGTGCCACCCGTGGCTGCGCGGCGTCGCAAAGACTCTGACGGTCACGCCGACTGCCTCCTCCACTAACGTCTCCTCGTAAGTCTGACACCGTTCTCTCTCTCTCTCTCTCTCTCTTTGTATCGCTTCCCAGTCGAATCCCTCTTGACCTCTACGGTCGTTCATCCTTTCACACCGAGGATGACCAGCGGAGATGTGGCAGAGGAAACAAAGGGAAACAAATGAGACGGAGGCGAAGTGAAAAAGCAAAGGCTGGTCAGTGCGGACACTGATGGATACAGAACACGGCCCGCGCTGCTCTGTTCATTTCCCTTTTTTTTTCTTCTTCTTCTTCCTCTCTGTGTTCCTCGCCTGTTGACAGGTGAGGCACACGACGTGTTCCAGTCTGCGCCAATAATTTTTGCAGATCCACTGCGGAGACTTGGTGCCAGAGACGCAACGGATACGGGGAAGAGGAAAGCGAAAAGAAGAGAAATGAAAAGAACGCACTGGTGGAGACGTGTGCGAATCAAGGCAACGTACTCGTGTCACAGACGTGGCCAGGCGGTATCCAAGTGATCAATGGGCGATATTTTCTCCCCTTTTATGTATGAAACAGGGAAAAAAAAAGCAGTGCTTCACCTCGATATATGTTTTTTTTTTTAAATCCTTTTGCGCTCCCCCGACGTCGAGGCAGAAGGGCAATAGTTGCGGTCTGTCGCCCATCATGCCATCCACACCAGCCTTCTCTCCGGAGCTGGTAACAAAAAAAAAAAGGAAGAGGAAAGAACGTTCTTCGACCTTTATTCCCCCCCCCTACACCATTTCTCTTTCTTCAATGGAGCAGGTGCCGCAGTATCCTCGATTAAGAAACGAGAAATAATGCCATCCTGCTCAAGTGTGTTTTGTGTGTGTCTTTCCCCCTTACATCGATTTGCTTCCTGTCCGACTCAGCACTGCGACGCAACAACAGCGACAAAGACGAAAAAAAAAAGCCGGTCGAAAGGATCCATCTCCTTCCTTCTTTTCTCCTCTCACACGCAAATCTAGCGTTTTTTTCTTCCTTTCTCTTGTATTCAGTGATCAACCCACATATACATATCACATCACCGCGACATTATCTTTGTTTTTATTTAATCACACGAGCATGCACAGAAACTTCTTCTTCTTCACGCAACTAATAAATAAGAAAAGAGTGTCAGTGGCTACCCATCGACGAATCGGCTCTCTCTCGCCCTCCGGCTTCGGTGAACCAGCTCGATCGATGGGTTTCCATATCCTTCCTTGCCTTATAGGTCCACTGCCTCTGTTCCAGGACCAGTTCTCACGTCTACGTAGGAGCGCACCGAGTGCTTTCCCCACGACTCTATTCTGACGTCACCACAACACACTCACAAGTGTACTGAGTCTTCACAGGAGCGATCTTCTGCGTTTTCGTGTTACGACCTACACGGACATTTGTCCTCTTCTTTCTTGTTTTCTGCCTGCAGCTCGCTGTGTGTACCTCACTTTCCTTCATTCATTCACTTTCCGTTTCGGGGATTATCTTCTGTGTTTTGTCTCTTTTCTTTTCTGCTCTCCCATACCTCATCACTCATCCCATCTTCCTCCTTTTTTTTCACACAAGTAAATCACTTCTCCCATCTTCCTCGTATTCCTTCACTTTTACCTTCTTTTACTATGCGCACCTCTGTTCCCTTACTCCCCCCCTCCGACTTTCCCTCCCCCTCCCACGTCATGCTTCACTCTCCTGTATTTCATTTCCTATCACCAGGACTGTGTGTCCTCCGGTGTCTCCGGTTTATCTTTCCCCCTCCACCAACCCTGCGGCATTGACATTTCCTTTTTTCCCTCAACTTAGGCATATATACGTCTATGCTCTTCATGTCAACGCTTTCATGACAACATGTGTGGAAGCTTCTCTCACACATTCGTTGACGGAGATTATATTTGAAAGCAAAAAGAAAAAAAGGTTCAAGAAAAGAAAATAAACTCAAACATGGTAATGCGGTCTTTACATTATATTAATACTGATTTTGTTTTTTGTTATTCAGGTGCCTTCGTGCCATCGTGTTCCTCTGTTTCCTGTGATTTTTTTTTTTTTTAAATACCGTATCACGAGCCGCCTTTTCTGTATTTATTTTTCTATTCCATCACTGGAAGAATCGTTGGAAAGATGGCTGATAAGCCATCTGAAGCTGTACGCACTATCTCTCTCTCTCTCTCTTTCCCTCCGACTTTATTCCTGGGCTCTCACTTTTTTCTTATGTTTCACGTGTTCCGCTTACCGGGTAATGGTGCACACCATTCCCCTTACCCTTTCCTGTTCTCTTCACCATTCTCTGTCTTTCTCTCTTTCTGATGGATTCTTCTTCAAAGTGAAGAAGGTACAAATGTAATAAAAATTATATTTCCATCCGTCGGAGAACTAGAGAAGGGTGGAACGAAAACAAGGTTAAGAAGACTTGGTGGATGCCATTACATTCTTCGCTGTATATCCAAGTGCTCCATTGCCTTCATTGTTTCTTCCCTCTCCGCCCCCCTCCCGCACTGATCCAATGCTTGCTCGTACATTCGTTTCATCTCCACTTCACTTTATGTTCATTTTTGTTTTTATTTCACCGTTCAGCACTGTCTTTCATTTTCCTGTCCCGTCTTTTCTGTCATCCACCCTCCCCCCGCCCCCGCCTGATGTCTCGGTCTCCCGTCACACTGTAGAATCCCATAAGAACAACAACACGACATCATGTTTTCCTGCTCCTCTCCCCTCCCTCTTTGTTTGTTATCCTTCATTTCCGTTTTCTCTCTTTTACTTGACTCACGTTTTTCCCCACCACACGTGTCGTCCTCTTCTCAGCTCTCCCCATGAAACCTGCTTCATTCGGAGATTGTCGGTGGGCTCCTTCCTTTCTATTTCTTTAATTTTTATCACGACTCTTCACACCATCTAACATATACAGCCTTCCACTTCCGTTCAGCCTCGTGAGCCCCGCTCATCATGCTTTCTTCCCGTCTCCTGCACACACACATTCTCTCTGTGGAGAGGTCATGGAGGTGGGTTGCAAGGTAATGGGGCGGGACTCACACGTGCGCTGTTCTTCCTTTTCTGATTGATCACCTTTCCTATTGTTCCCTCTAACCACGACTATGGTGCTCTCTTCCTTCTTCCTCCCCCACCATACTCCTCTCTGTCTTTTCTCGTTTACTGTGCGCCTTTCGTTTCTTCTTGACTTCGACGATTTTCATACTTCTGACTCTGTTTTTCTTTTTCTTTTTCCCGTCTTCTCTGCCTGTTCCACCCCGCCTTCTGTCCCTGCTATTTCAACTAGCTTGCTTTTTTTTTTTCAGTTACTTCGCCCGCATACGTTTTTTTTTTCTTTTTAATACCTGTTCTTCAGTACTTTTGTATTTCTTCCCCCACCCTCTTTCTCTTCCCTCTTTCTTTCCCCCCGCTTCCTGTTCCCTGGTGTAGAAGGGCTTTGCGTCAACCACCTCGTGGGTCCGAAGCTTTTCTAGCCGAGCCGTTTGTTTATTCCACCTATTCGTGCACTCTACATCCCTCCCCCCCCCTCCTCCACTGTGTTTCACAACAGACGCGAAGGGGTTTGAGCTTGCCATCGTACGCTGCCTCCTACCTCGTCTGTCGTGGAAGACTGCCACGCTAGGCGTGTTCACTTATCTTATCGGCTCTCTTTTGTCAGCGTTTTTTTTTTTGTTTGTTTGCTGCCGCACGTTCTTCTTCTTCTTCTTTCTCTGTGCTTTGTCTTAACGCGGTCCACTGGCCTACCCCTCACCTTCCCGTGCTTTCGTTATCCACACTCGGTCGAGGGATCTTCCATCTGGTGCGGCCCTCCCATCGCTTTGGCGTTAGTGAAAGCTGTCATATTATATTTTTTGTTGTTGTGTGGCCTTTTCTTTCACATGCTTCTTTGTTTTTCAAGTTTTTTTTTTTTTTTTTAATGAGCTCAATATTGCCTTTACGTGATCGCTCTTTTTATTTTTATCGGGAACTCATCTCTTTTTTTTTTTTCGTTTTTTTTTTTTTTTTGGCTGCTGTTTTGCACTTGCCAATTCTCTCAAGTGCTTCTTCGCATGCCCGCCTTCTTGTATTATTCGCGCCCCCCAACCCTTGCACCCCAGCGTACCACGAAGCTATATCTTCTCTTTATGGGTGATCGTTTGTTTCAATTAGTGTTTCCTGTCTGTGACCCCATCGCAGCGTCAAGCATGCCTCTTTGCAGGGCTGACGCTTGGCTGCAAAATAATGTTCTTCCGGGCCCGCACTCCTTCATCGACGGGCCACGTTTTTTTTTTTTTTTTTCGCCTTTCATGTGTTATTTTTCTTCTCTTTTAGTCGCCGTGACTCATCTGTGTCTTGAGGTGTTTCTGCTACCGTCAGGCACACAGGAAATAAAGTAAAATATTAGGCGAACACCTCAGCGGACGACGACAACGGTTCTACGACCGCAAAGATGCCCTCAGGTTGTCTCCTACGTATTCTGTTTTCACTTGTCGTTGAACTTCTTTTTTATTTCTTTTAAAACTCAATGTTATCGTTTCTGTTATTAGTTTCCCAGTCAATGATGCGTCCTCTCCTGTGGCAAAGCGACAAAATGGCCTTTGTCCCAATTGGTAGTACACGCTCTCTTGGCTAGTTTCTCTTCATTGTTCTTCCCACACTACGTTTCTTTTTGTTATTATCATTTCATTTCTGATGACCAAAGCTTCCACACTTCTCCCTTTCTCATTCCTTGCTTTCTTCTTTCGCACTTGTACATATAGAAAGGAGAAAAGTTAAAGAAATGGGAAACACAAGTGTAAAGCAAACCCTCAAAAAAAAAATCGTTCCATTATTAGTTTCTTATCTCTCACCTCTCTTTTCTTCTTCCTAAAGCTCTTTCTTATAACATTCTCCCATTCTCATTTATCATTCTATCTTCTGTCCTCGTTTGCATGTCCATTGTCACTACTTCATGAACGTCAACATTCTGACGTCGCGTTTTTTTCTTTTTTCGCGGGTGACAGTTCTCGCTCCAGCTTTCTCCTCCCAACAGCGTTTTTGCCTTTGCCATTCCTCTTTCTCTTCTGCCTTGTCAAATAGCTTCCTCTTATGCTTTGTCCTAGAACAGATTCTCTACTTCTCCCCTCTGTCTATGTCATTTCCCTCTCCACCGGAAGAAAGACATATTCTTTCTTCCTCTCCTCATCACGCTACTTGTCTTCCTGACTCTCCCACGCCATCGGCACCAGCAGAAAGCAAACGTGAAACATTTCCCACAGACACACACCAAGAAGAAGAACAGTCTCCGGCACTACCTCATCAACCGCTTGCATTTCTTTTAAAGCTGTGTCTCGCTCCGTTGCGTGGCCACACTACAGTTTTCTATCCTCTTTCCGTGTTTTCAGAGGCGACGAATGCTCTAGGAAGATGAACCGTCGTGGTACATGTGTGTGTTTGCACACTCGGCTCTTTCTCTGTGGTCTTCATCCCGTGGCTTGCAGGAGGTGTTGGAGACAGATCCATAGCACCCCTGCGGCCGACAAGGAGAGAAAAGAACAAAAAAGAAACAGCGGTGAAACGTACGGTGATGCAGATGTCGCCCTTCGTTATACATCCCCCCTCCCCTCCCCCCATCAAGTGCCGGATGACTGTTCTTTCTATCGTTGGATGTCTTATATCTCCCTCAAATATAGACCGTTTCCTCATAAGAAATCATTTTATTTCATGTGTTCTTCCTCAAAAAGGACGAAAATGTTTCCATCGAAACACACCTCACTGAATGGCCCACACCCCACCTCTCTCCCTCTTTCTCTGGCACACACAGGACTGATTCCTCCTTCTCTCCCTGCGCTTCTGCACTGCTCAGCCTCTCAGCTAGGTCCACACGCGCGAGAACGAAAGCAGAATGAAGCTGTAGACGAGATATATATATAGGGAGGCGAGTCCGAGAATCAGGGAGAGAGCAATGGGTTCACTGCGACACCGCACGGTAACGGTACGGTTTTGATGCGTCAATAGAAGAACAGAGGAAAGACAGAATCAGACGAAAGGAACGCCACCGGGCCACGGGGAGTGGAGGGGGATGGGCTGCTGGTACATCTGCTCGTTTCCTTTCCATCCTCTCCCACATGGTCCCGATTGTCGTGCGATTGTGCCTTCTGCCTCTTTCTTTCTTCGTCTCTGGGACTTTCCTCACGTTACGTGCCATGCTCTTTCCCAAGGTTGCTGTCCTGCGTCACCATGCGCGTCCTGGACTGCACCTTCGTTTCCACTGCCTTTTCTTTCTCCCTGTTTCTTAACCTGCCTTATTAGCCATACTTCTTTGATATCGTTATCTTTTTTCTTTTAATTTTTTTTGTTTTTCTGATGACTACTTGCTTCCACAACACCTCACTCTGCGCTGCTTTCGCATTCTCCTTGGATGCTCTTGCCCTGCGCCATCTCCTTCATCACCAAACAAAACTCAACCATGTGAAAATACGCAATGCACACACGAAAAAAATGTTGAGAAGAGGAATCGCATTGAAGCTTTATGCTATTCCTCACTAATCGCACAAGCCTCCTTCAGAATGATGAAATGAAACTTAACAGAACACAACGAATGAGACCATTCGTTTTTTTTTTTTTTCGCTATTCGTTTCCGCTCTTAACTTTATTTTCTTCTCTGATCTCCCTACTCCTAGAATCTGTCCTTTTGAAGCCTCGTGTCTCCACGACAACTTCCACGGTTTCTTATCGAAAACGAAATGTATGTGTTGGATATCGTGTCGAGAGTCGCATTGGGTGAAAGCCCTCTACGCGCAGCGCTCCCTCTTCTTCCTGTCGCTTTCATTCTCTTCTTCCTCCTCGCACGCGCCAAGAAAAAAGAAGTCCACTCCCCTTTCCACCCCCTGTCTTCTCTCGATCCTGCATTTCTTGTTCTCATGAACGGAAGTGCAGAGATAAAAGCAAGTCGGCGTTCTTCTCTTATGGAAAGAGCAATTGACTTGTCGCACAGAGGAATGGTGTGTGGAGTCGGCACTTCACGGACCGGAGAGAGAGAGAAAAAAAAAAGAAAATAGACAGAAGGAGAGGTAGCACCAACGTAGCCACGTGAAGCTTGCCGCCCTGCTTTGTGTTATACGCATTCCCCGTTTCTTTCGTGGGAACCCTCCCTCTCTTTTTCACCTGCACACCCCCTCATCTCTCTGCGATTGAAAAGACAAAAAAAAAGTGTATTAATGAAGTCCTTAACCGTCACAATCACTCTCTTCGCACCGCGGCTCCTTTGCCATTTATTTCTTTACCACATTGCTCATTATCTCTATTTCTTCGCTTACTCCTCTTGTTATTCGTTTCGCTTCCCTAACCTATGACTAAAGTTTTACCGTTTGGCAGCATCTCGTGCTTCGCACTCTGGACGCTTTACCACTTCATGTTGCGCTAGAAAGTGGCGACATCCTTTTTATTTCATCTGCTCTGTTTTTTTTTTGTTTTCTCTCCTTGTTCTTTCGAACCGTTAACTATCTTTGTTAATATATGTTTCGTACACTTTCTGCTCTTTCTTGTTACTAGTTTCTTCTCTTGTTTGTAACGTTGTTTCCCGCGTGCCTTTTTTTTTTTTTTTTTTTGCGTACCCCTTCCCGAGGGACTGAGCGCCCCAAGACGTTGTCTTCTCTAGTTGGATAGACGCAAAGAATCACAAACGTTATCCACCTCACGCAGCCTTCCCACCGCTCTCTTCACCGTATCTCTCCTTCTCCCTCTCTCTCTCTCTCTCACACACACACACACACGATTGTCAAAGGCAAATTCAGCATATCGCAAATCGTTTCACGCCTTTGTGTTGATCATGAAAAGCAAAGAAAAAGCTCTCTATACGGGCACACGCCTCTTTTGTTTTCTTCTTTGTCTTCCCCCGTTTGTTTCCAAGCTCACCCTCACACTAACATATTCGTGCACATGCACACTGTGGGTCTTTTCGCTGCTATGTCACGCGCTGTCGCCACCCGCACATACACTCACAACAGAGCCGTTTCACGGTGAAGGACAACTCCATCGCACCTTGCAGCGCACCAACGGGCAGAAAGACCCAACGCTTATCGGCGTCGAATGACCTTTGAAACTGTTTTTTTTCTCTTGTTATTTTTGTAACGTTGGGAAGCAAAGGCTTACTTGTGCTGACAGTGAAGCAGCGAGTTTTCTTCGGCTGTGGTCTTCTCCTGAGGCCCCATACTGGACAACGTGAGTCGTCAAAAAAAAAAAAAAAACAACAGGTGACCGCTTGTGGGGTCCGTGCTGGCCTGTGACGGAATAATAGTGGCTTCCTTCACAGCTCACCGCGCGCTCGCACCCACAGATGTGTCTCCTCTCCAGGTGCCGTGTGGTCTCCGCTTCCGTTTTTTTTTTTTTCTCGTTGCGTGTCCTGATGGATCGTGCCCTGGTTTGTTGTCAATGGATCCTTTGCCTTACTGAGCGGTTGCGCATCTTAACGCACACCGTCGTTCTTTTCTTTTTCCCCCTTTTTATGTCCGTACACTGGGATCACACCTTTCTTCACTTTTTGACTTCTCTCCCGTGTGTAGCTTCTCTTTCTTACAAAAGAAAAAAAAAGCAATTGCTTCGCTGTTTCTTTGATTTTGTTTTCTACTTCTGCCCGTTCCCATGTTCCCTCTCGTTTGTTTGTCTTTCTCTTCTTTTTGCGTGCGCTTTTTTTTTCTTTCTTTTCCATTGCTTTCGATTATTCCAATCTCTCTACCCGTGCCTTCTTGTTCCTCTTCCCTTGTTCCCGAGTACCTCCTTACCTCACGGTGCTTCCTTCATGAAACGATAATCAAAGGAAAGCATACGCGGACAATACAGTGTCCGGAGAACTCAAACACCTTTTTTTTTTTAATTTGAGTTTCACACCTCCTTAGCAACACTTATCACCGCAATGACATCGTCTACGTCCGCAAGAAAAATAATAACAACAAAGAAACCAACAGAAACAACACGACTAGAGAAACGAACCGTTGCGTACGTGAAAGCTGAACGGAATCTCAACATTGAGCAACTTCACGAGTGGCCTGCACACTGTGCCGATTGGCCGGTCCGAGGGGCGGCGGTCCGTACTTTTCGGAGTGAGTTGCTCGTGACTCGTGGTGACTTTTAGAGCCTCAAGAGAATGTCTTCTTCTCCTGGTGTCGTTCCTGTGTGTCTTGAGTTTTCTGTCTGGGAAGCACTTGACACAGCCGCAATACCCCACACACATGTTCCGTTGTGCTGGCGTGTGTGTGGAGGAATGCGTAGGAGTCGAAAACTCCCCTCTGACACTCCCACTACCCGTATGTTTTCCTCCTTCTGCCCTTTTCTCGTTCGCTGTGCCCCTGTACCTCCTCTTCAGTCCATCGTTCCGTTTATCAGTGCACACAGGGAACACCCCCTATCTTTCAAATACGAAGGCAACACCCTTTACCCCTCTTTGAGTAGCAACCAACATGGAGCACGAGAGCGAGTCCGTCACGCACAGTGCGGCCCCCAGGGTGCACTGCTGTATCTGTGGCCTGCTTATCGAGAGCAACCCGAGTAACATGTGCCCCAACTGCCTCCGCGCGCACGTGGACATCACGGAGAGCTTGGAGAAGGACTACATTGTCATCTACTGCCCGCAGTGTGAGCGGTACCTGCAGCCCCCGCAGTACTGGTCGCGTGCCGACTTGGAGTCCCGTGAGCTCATGACGATTTGTCTAAAGCGCATCAAGGGTCTGAACAACGCGTCCAAAAACAAGAACGAGGGCAGCACGATTGCCGGCCTCATTGGTGGCGCCGGCAGCGGTAGTGGCAAGGCGAAGCTCATGGATGCCAAGTTCATTTGGACCGAGCCGCATAGCAAGCAAATCAAGGTGAAGATCACCATCCAGAAGGAAATTTTTAACAACATTATCATCCAGCAATCGTGCTTGATACTCTACAAGGTGCAGTGGCAGATGTGCCCCACGTGCCAGAAGGTGGCGACGGGCCAGCCCCAGTGGGACGCCTGCGTGCAGCTGCGCCAAAAAGTGAGCCACAAGAAGACGTTCCTCTTTATTGAACAGCTGATCCTCAAGAAGCGCATTCACGAGAACTTCATTCGCGTGCAGGCGGAGAAGGATGGTCTGGACTTTTATTTTGCGCACAAGAGTCACGCGCTGAATTTCCTCGAGTTCCTCAACAAGAGCGCCCCCATCACCCGCAAGGATGCCGTGCAGCTTGTCTCGCACGACTCCAAGAACAACACCGCGGTGCAACACTACACCTTCTCCCTCGAGATCGCACCTCTCTGCAGAGAGGACCTTATCCTGATCCCCTACAAGGATTACTACCTCAAGCAGCTGGGTGGTTTGGGCCCGCTTGTCCTTGTGTACAAGGTCTACTCCTCCATCATCTTCCTCGACCCCCGCACCCTTCGCGCGGGCGAGATCACCTCCACGCTTTACTGGAAGAAGCCTTTCGGGGTGCTCATGAACTCGCGCGAGATGGAGACCTTCTACGTCCTTAGCTGCGACCTGCTGCCCGTCACCAACGGAACGTTTCAGCTCGGTATCGTGACCGTCTGCCTGGAGAGCGAGGTGGGTGAGGGGAGGGAGTGGGTCGTGCAGTCCCACCTGGGTGGTCTGCTCAGCCCTGGCGACCTCGTCATGGGCTACCTGTTGGAAAACAAGAACCTCAACAACGAGGACATTGAGGAGAAGCGGTACAAGCCGGAGCAGCTGCAGGATGTCGTGCTCGTGCGTAAATTCTTCCCCTCGCAGCGAAGCAAGCGCAACCGTCGCCTGTGGAAGCTCAAGAAGCTGGACGTGGTGACCGCGCAGGGCGACCTGACCACCGTCGCGGCAGCAGGCAAGCGGCAGGACGGTGCGGGTCGCAGCAACAAGAGCGGCGCGGGCGGCGAGAGCAAAGGGGCCGCTGGAGGAAACAATGACTACGACGACGAGGCCGAGTTCGAGGACGAGGTCGAGCGCGACAAGGAGCTGCGCAAGGACATTGCCGTCTACAAGCTCCTCGATAGCGAGATTGAGGCCCGCAAGGTCAAGGCTGGCGCCACGGCGGAGGGCGAGGACGACGACGACGATGCGGACGCCCCGCATATTGCGTTGGAAGAAATGCTCGACGAGCTGCAGATCGACGACACTGCGGCGGAGGCGGAGGCACCGGTGGAGGTGGTCTACGAGGACCCGCCCGAGGGTGCCCACCCACCACAGGGGAATGAGGAGGATGAGGATGTTGAGTTCGCCAAGAAGTACCGGATGGAAAGATGAGAGGGGATGCCCGTGGGTTGAAGACATTTCTCTTCGTGTGTGTTGCCAATGGACCTGTCATCGCCCCCCTCCCCATTCCCTTTTCCTCACACACAGTTTCTTCCTTCCACTTTTTTTTTCTCCTCTCACTTTCCCCTCCTCTTCTTTGCCTGTTTGCTTTTGACGTGATTATTTCTGTTTATTATTATTATTATTATTGGCTCGGTTCCCCTTTCTCTTTTTTTCCTTTTCTCCCTTTCCACTACCAGACTAACCCCCACTTTCGTGTAACCTGAATAACAAATTCTGTAACAAACCCACGTATTAACCAGCGACCCCAGATAAGAAAACGAAAAAACACATCGAATAACGACGGACGAATATCACAGAGGATAACATACGGCAAGTCTAGAAAGCAGCTCCGTAGGTGGAAAGCGTGCGACGCGTCTCGCCCATGAGGTGTGTTGTCTGTCGGAAACACACCGCGAGGCACCATTGTGCCTGAAGGAAAAGGAATGTGAGTGAAGGGGTGCCACATGCAGTGCCGCAACATGGCGGTGCTAGTGAGGTTGACTAATTTGAAAGTCAAGTGTATAGCATCTCCAATGGGCTTCCATGCACCACACACGTCTGCTTCAGAGCCGCGCACCTGTTTCCTGTCCTCCTGTTCTCTTCTCATCTTTCGCACCATCGCACGCCAAAGGCCCTCCCGTGATACGGTCCTCACAAGGCGTTAACAGACTCACTGGAATTTCACTCCAACCAGATAGTTCGTATCTTCCTCCTCTTTAACCCCTTTCAGATGCGACGATGTGCGTCTTCCATCACCACCTCACCATGTCGTCTCTTTCCGCAAAGCTGTGTCAGATGCGTCTCGCTACCTGGCGGTCAAGACCAAACGGCGGCTAGTCGTGCCATGAGCACTGCCTATGGGCTCTCCGCTTCTTCCGGGCGACTGGGCGGCAACACGGAAAACGTGGTGTACAAGCGTTTGCGGAAGCGGTTCGCCCAGACGTTCCTCGGCGCCCCCGGCGAGGTCCTCGACCTGCTCGTCGCCTCGCTCCAAGAACACCAGAGCCCTCCCCATCTTTCCGCGCTCCTAGACGAGACGGAAGTTGTGCGACGGCTAGTGGAGACTCTGAGGGGCAACGCGTGCTGCTTGCCCTTTCACAGCTGCCTAGAGGTCATGCGGCTGTATAACTGCCTCGACAGTGGTAGTGGACACGTGTGCAGTGAGCTTGCGGGGACGATCTCTCGCGCGCAGAGCTTTCGTCTACGGGCACAACTGTCTCCCCTCTGCCCCACGTTGCTGATGAGTGTGTGGGGGAACGTGATTCATGCACAGACGGATCGCAAGGCCAGTGGCGAACTCCTTCCTACCTCCCAGCTTCCCGAGATGTGCGCCACGGTGCTGGCCTTTGGCGCGGCATCATCGGCAGGCCCCTCCTTAGGGGCTGGGACTAGTGCTGACCCCGAAGTCGTGCTCACGTCACTGGTTCGCGAAGTCATTTCTCCCTCGCTGCAGCTGTACTTTGCGGAGAAGGACAGTGATGACGTCGCCACCCGTCCGTCAGACGTAACGGCACCATCTTCGTTTCCCGTGGCAAACCACGCTGGTTCGCCTGTCGCCTCGGCTATGCAAGAGGCATGGACGTGGTGGGAGCTGCTCCTTCGTGCGACCCCTTTGCTGTCCGTGGACGTGGCTGCCGCCGTGTCAACACGCGCATGGGCGTCCTTGGCGTCCCTGAAACACGAGGTCCTGCGCCTCTCATGCAGCCTGGGGAAGTGTGGTGGATCAGAGAACCACCGCATCATGCTTTCCGTATGCGTAACAGAGGCCCAGAACCCCCCTGAGCCCACGGCTGCACTTCTCGAGCACGTGGAGTCCTTTCTTTGCCGTCTGCCTGTTCTCCAGTGTGTCGGGCAAGCTGGCGCCTGTGACGAGTCACCTACGATGACACAGGGGGGCGATGGCGCACCTGACGCGAGAAACCTACTGGTGTACCTCGTCCCTCTCGTGCGCAATATCCTGGCTATACAGAACTCGGGAAGCAAGCAGCGGCGACGTGCCTCTGTGGTGGGTGTGCTACACCGTTTGGTGCTTGAGGATACGGCTGCTTCTTCCGTAGGTGAACCATCTCGCTACACAACCGACATCAAAAATCTTGTGGAGGAGCATTTTCTCTCGCCTTCATTGACAGGCTCCTCTTCCACCATGGCATCCACAGCTCAGGCTCGCGAGATGACCGTGGACGGTGAGGTTCGAGAAACACTGTTCGATGAGCAGCTGTGGGTTATGGAAACATCCCTCGTTGAATGGTATCGCATGCGCACTGCTGCTACCGCGACCACCACGCCATCCCTGGAGCTCCCGCGTGACTGGATGCTATCACTCCTGGTGCGCGGCGCTGAGCATCTCAGTCGTGTGGATGCTGCCGTAACCACAGCCGCGACTTCAGGCGCGAGTGCGCGCCTCGTTGCGGACGGGGTCCCTTCGCAGGCTTTTCTTCTGCGCTACATGCAGTGCTGGCAGGCGTGGATTGCCTCACTCCGTGGGCAAGGCTATGAGCACCTCCTTCACACGCTTCTGCTTTCCCTGGAGAGACTGGTGGCGTCCCCCTCGCAGGGGGTGGATGTCTCGCGCGGCAGTGGTGCCATCCGTGCCGCGGCCTTGGGAGAGAAGCAGCCACACGCTCCTGCTCCAAGGAAAAAGACAGAGACCGGCGACGCAGGCCGGCTACAGCGGGTAAGACGGGTTTCGCGTGCGCATGCGCAGCTTCTGACACGCAGCATGTCTCGGTGTCTCTCCGACGTCTCTGCACCCCATGTGTCTCCACTGCTGGCCTTGCACACGCTGACCCAGATCACCACGCTCCTTGCTTGTGTGAACGACCCTGTGTGCTTTCTCGCGGTACCAGAGGCGCCCGTCGCCACGAGGATCCATCATCCGGAAAGGTATCCTTGTCATCGTGCTGTTGACGCGAACGACCACACGATGCGTTCACTGTCGGCTGCGACACCAGCAGCAGGGGGAGGAGAAACGGTAGCGGAGACGCTGTTACTGACAGCCACGGTGCTGCGCCAGCTGCAACGACAGTGCACCAGTCTCTTTGTGCGGCTCCGGCATCATGCACGGGCATATAGCGAGGTACCGCGCGTAGGACGAGCACGCGGCAGTCGATCGACTCTGCGTGACGCATCCTCCTGTAAAGAAGGAAAGGTCAACCATTACCTCTTCCTCGCGACTGCGCCATCCTGGGAAGCCTTGCGGTCCCGAGAAGCGACGGGGCAGCAGGAGCAGATAATGACGATGGGTGAGGGCAATGAGGAGAGGCGGCGTTGGCGTGCGAGCTTTATTCCCCCGTTGCTGGCGTGCTGGACACGCCTAGGCGGGGGTGTGGACGCGTCACCCGTGGCTGCTCCACGTGACGGTGGGGTTGCTCGTCGCGGCGGTAACGGGAGAGCGCAGTGGGCCGTGCAGGGAGGGGCAGCGTACCGCCCCCGGACCGTGTTGCCCTTCTGGGATGATGCTGCCCTCTTGCCCTTCATCACAGCCCTGCGCTCGGATGTCTACGACTTGGAGAGCGAAGTGCGGAATGCCTTTCCACGCCTTGTGGCCACCGCCCTGTCCGATTGCTGTGTGCAAGGCCTTGGTGTCGCTTCGCAGACTTTACGTGACGGCATCCGTGACCCGCGCGGCGTCAGCTCCCTGTTGCCGTTTCTGGTGTCGTTGTTGGGTGTTCCCGTCGCGCTGCGCTCGGATCGACACGGGGATTGCACCGCGGAGGCGGTGTTTGCCGATTTGTTTGTGTGGCAGCATCGGCGTCATTGCCTTGATGCTCGGATGAACCTCACCTCTGCCCCAAGCAACAACAGGGGAGCTGCTGCCCCGCCCCCGTTCATGATGGCAGTGGTGGAGACCGAACCCACCATGCAAGCGTTCTTTGCTTGCGACTCAACAGAAAGCACTTCACAGGAGACAGACCCGAGCGCTGTGCCAGTGGACACGCTATCGAGGTCCTTCCGACAAAGGCACCAAGACCAGTACGCTTCCGAGGTCCTCTCGTTTCACGCTCTTTGCTTCTCCTCGGATGGCATCTGCCGAGCTAGGGCGTCTCGGCCGGGACGTCACGAGATAAACCACCGTGAAGAAGGAAGCCTGCGGGACCAGGCACGAGGGAACGCAACAACCACGTGGCACGCTTGTGACAGACCGGCGCCGCCACGCCTTCGCCTGGGACTGCTGCACTACGGCACGATGTCCCCGGCAAGTCCCATTGTTGTGGATCGTGTCATGCAAACGTGCCTGGAACCAGCACTATCGGGAGAGAGCATCGGTCACGGCAAAGGAGAGGCGCCACGCTGTGGCAAGCCACCAAGCAGTCATGCTGTTGGCTCGCAGAGGACATTCGAATTAGCGGGGCGTGACCTTTGGCCACGAGACACTGCTACGCCATGGGTGGCCCTTGGGGGTGGGGTGGAAACAAACCTGCAACAGTTGTGGAAGTGCCTCCTTGTCCTCTACCACCGCTTTCAGCAGGCCATGCACGATGATCTCGCCCAAGGCAACTTATCCCAGGCACAGTGCATCGCCTCTGTGCAAGCACGGCAAGCCGGCGGAGCGGCCTATGCTCGGCACCTCCATGATGCCCTTCTTGCGTCTTTGGATGCCGACGGTGAGCTCGAGGTTTCCACTCTCGCATCCACCGTCCTCGTGCCCTACATGCGCTGGCGGCACACGTGGGTTTCGAAGGGATCAGGAGTGGACTCCACAAAGCGGGCTCGTCGTGTCCTCCGTATACTTCTCTTGACGTGTCCAGTGGCGACCTTCTCCATGCTGGCACCGAGTGCGTTGATGGAGCTTTGGCAAGTGGCAGTGGGTGGCGCCAGCTGCGCTGCGTTCGAAGCGCCAGCGCACCAGGATGGTGGCGAGACGCTTCGCAAAGACAACGGCATCATGTGCGAAAGCGCAGAGGACATTGACTTCCTCGTGAGCGCGTACACGATCCTTCGTCTCGCACAGAAATTCGACCTAGTGAAGCGCGAAACGTGTGCGTTTGTCACTGCTATGAGAAATGGATCAGAGAGCGACGTAACGCACGCCACTCCGTCCCCTTCAGCTCCGGACGAAAACGCAAAAGGCTTGGACGCGTTCGTGGTGCTGGATATCCTTGCGACGCAGTACCGTGAGGGAGCCGCTGGTGGGGCTACGGAAAGAAACGCAGTGCATCCCTTCTCCAAAGAAAGCATTGCCTTTGCGGAAGTCCTATCCCGCGCCACAGTCTACGATGTTCACACGGTTGTCAAAGCTCTCCGCGAGTTCGATGATACACACGTTGCTTCATCACCGAGCGAACGTTTCTTCTCGCCAGAGGTTATCGGCCTCGTCCGACAAAGCACGCAATTCACTTAAATACTGCCATCCTCTTTTTTTTTTCTTGTTATTCGTTTTCCATACACTCACCTCTGCTTTTGTCTTTACACTCCCCTGCTACCTCGTTTCATAAACCAACGAAACATGCGAAACCAAAAGAAGAAATGTGCGTCAATGTCAGGAACAAAAACAAAAACAAAACCACCTTGTCAAAGCTGTCTGCGAGTGCGAATGTCTCTGTGTGCCACACGTGAATGGTCTGCCTGAGGAGGCACTTCAACAAACTGAACAGCGTGCTGCCGATACAAGTCACCTCTTCTGTCTCACTACTCTCCTTCATTGGTCTTGTGCACAGGTTGCCCTTTTAAGGCTTACCAGATCCATTAGACGACAGTAGACCCTACTCCTCCATCTTTTTTTTTTTTCTGTAGAAGCGCTGCCCTCTTCACGGCAACGCCGCGTTGCTTACTTGAGATTATCTGCCCCCTCCTGTGCTCCTTTTTTCCCCGTCTCTTGTGTGACAGGACCATTGCTTTTTGAGGTCTTCGTCTTGCGTCCTTCCATATCCGGTTCTTCTTCTGTGTCTGCCCCTCTCTTCTCTTTGCCCTCTACGTGCAGAAACACAAGCGGGAAGGTCTCTTCTTGCTCAACTGCCCGCTCCCCAAAACTTTTCCTCAATGCACACCTACAGTAGCCACCACCGCACAGGTACGAGCCCCGTCGCTCGCGGTAGCAGTGGGGCGTACCTGCAGGAGCACGTCGACCCGTACGCCTCTGACACGTTGGTGACCCAGAGTAGTGCGTCGGGTCCCCGTCGAACCTCTGCCCTTCGCGGGCGCGAGAACGACGACCGTGACACGACGAGTGTTGCGGCAGGCGCCACGCCACGTCCCCGCACCGTGTTTGCGCCAGTAGACCTCTACACGCCGTCTGATCGAGCTTCGGTGCAGTCGCTGAACGCAGCGAGCAGCCAGCGGCGTGTCGTGGTGAATGAGCTGGCCAACGCAGCGGAGCCAATGGAGAAGAAGCGCTACAACCGTGACGCCAGCCCACCGACACGCCCGCCGCTCGTGCAAGTCTACAACCCGGAGGTGGACCCGGGCACCAGCCCCAAGGTGCCAGTGGTGGAGGCGCCGCGGACACGGGGCCCTGGCTCCAAGACACCGTTTCCCCCACCGACGCCGAACCCGAGCCTCACCTCAGGGGATGGCAGTCGAGCACCTCTCGCGCGACGCGATACCCTGGTCAGCTCGTTTGACCACGCGGTTGTCGGAGCCACACAGCAGCAGCAGCAGCAACAGCAACAGCAACAGCAACAGCCCTTGGGGCAAATGGAGGACGGTGTGTGGAATGTCGACGCTCCCTTCTCCCCGCCTGCACGCGCGAAACACAGCCACCCCAGTCAAGGGAAGAGGAACGTCGACGACAACGGCGACGACAACGACGACACAGACTCCACCAATCACATGCTCGCCTCTACGAGCCGTCCACACAGCCAGCTGCGCTCTGTGAACGAGGCACACCTGGGCGAGGGCCTGGAGCGTTCGGGTCGTCGCGCAAGCGACGTCACCGCGCTGGGGACACGTCCCGTGCTGGACTTGTTCTCGGCGGTGGAGGAGGAGAACCCTAAACCGGCCACAGGTCCGCTGGCGGTGTCCACGCACACCATTCAAAACGCCAAGTATGTGGCTCAGAGCGCGTACACGCAGCGAAACCCGTTTCGCGTCCAAACCTTCGCCGACTTTGCGGCCCACCCCCTCCTCGACCCTCCGGAGCACTTTGAAAAGTACCCAGAGGCCGTCACCGACGCCGTGGCGCTCGGGTCGACGACGGAGGGCAACCGCGCCATGCTCGGGGAGTTCCTCATCAACCGCATGGTCGACCTCACACAGCCCATGTCGGAGAGCGAGCGAAACCACATGATCGACCTCCTCAACAGCACACTCGACACGCTGCAGACCGGTGACTGGTTCTACAAGTGGACGCGAACCAACAGCGTGCACCGCCGCTACTTTTGGCTGAATATGCAACGCGGCACGCTGGCGTGGTCGCCTTCACCCAACCACAGCCTCGTCTGGAATTCTGAGATAAAGATTTCCGAGGTGACGTCCATCAAGCCGGATTGCATCCGCGACGCCTCCACAGGACGATCGTTTTATCGCATGTTCATCGCCACGGCCAGCCGCGCGGTGTGCCTCGCAACGGAGCTCCCGGAAAAGTTTGACTGCTGGTTCAAAGCCCTGGAGCAGCTCACACTGCCCAACCTGTCCAGCGGCGTGCCAGGGATGTGGGGGCGGCCAACAAGTGTGCTCAACAATGGACGTCGTGGCGCCTTGGGGCGGTGGTCGTCACGCTATAGCCCCCTCCAGGCCATTGCCGATGGCACGGCAGGGGCAGTGGGTGGAGCAGATCTCCGCCCCGGTGGACGAGTCTCTTCGAGCGATTGACGCACGATTCTCTCGTTCGTTGCGTTCGCGTGCACCTCCGTTGTCTCGCATCGCTTTCCCCATCTCTTTTTTTTCTTTTTCTTGGTTTGCACCATTCCTCCTCTAGAAGCCGCACACGAAACTTGACATCCATTAAGAAACGAAGCGAGAGTCCATTAGGCAAGGATGAGAGGCAGTGAAGGCCCTACAATGAGGAACGAGAAGATTCTCCTCGTGTTCCTTGCTTGCTGCGGACCATGAGAGGTGCAGCACAACATTGCCTCGCGCTTGTCGTCGCGGAATGCACCATCCTCCACTGAACCTTTCACCTTTCCCCATCCTTTTTCCCATTTCTTCTGGCTGTTGAGACGTACTTGTAACAGGTGCCCTTGACCTGTTCTTTTTTTTTTTTGTTTCTGTGTTTGTGTTTGCCTCTTTGGAAAAGAAAAAACAACAACACAAAGAGGCTCGTGGTACGTGCGCTTAGGAAGAGCGCGCGCTTCGCTATCCCTAACCTCTCCAAAGACCACATCCACACGCTGACTCGGCGCCATATTACCGTCCACTAGATCTGTTTCCCTTCTTGAACATATATAAATCTGTCCCCGATTTGTTTGGGTCCTTTTTGTTTTCAAAGTGTTGACACGACTCGTCTCTCCTTCCCAGCGCCACTGCAAAAGTCAACGACCGGACAGCCGCCATGTCATTTTTTGGGGAGGACGAAGAGGCGCAGCAGCGCGAGGCCACCCTGCTTCAGAGTGACACGGAAGACGCTGACGGAACGAATGGCCAGCAGAGTGGCGGCGGCACCTCAAACGCGTACGGCAACGGCGCAGGCCGCTCCCACCCGGCCGCCTCCACGGCGGATCCCAGCGGCTACTATAAGACCCTGGGTGTGAGTCAACGGGCGTCCCCGCAAGACATTCGCAAGGCTTTTCTGTTTCTCAGCCAGCGCTACCACACAGACAAGCACACGGGTCAGGGAGAGGCCATGCAAGAGGCTATGAATACGCGCTTCCAGGAACTCCAAGAAGCGTATACGGTGCTCTCTGATGAGAAGCAGCGCGCGGCGTACGACGCAGCGGGGAAGAAGGGTGCGGAGCGGCTCGCCCTCGTGCCGGCGCACTACACGTCCCGCAAGGATATCATTGGCTACATCCACTCCCTTGACCGGGAAGCTGAGCTCATCAAGACGGCGCGTATGCTATCGGCCACCTCGGACATCACCCTCAATTACTCTACCGCTGCGCTGTTCTTGACGCCCGCGGCCAAGGAGCAGGTGCTCGCGGCCGCCAGCGGGGGTGGTCCGGAACTGCCCAAGGCGATGGGCGGTGCGGGTGGGAGTGCAGGTGGCACCACCGGCACGGCCCCTGTAAGCGCCGCGGCAAAGTCAGCCGCCGAGGAGGTGGACGACGAGCATCCGGTGGAGCCAGGCAATGAGTACGTCAAGGCACGGAAGCCCGCCAGCAACTCCCTCGGTGGCAGCAGCGGCAACAGCAACAGCTCCACGGCACCTGAGGCCTCACCTAGTCAAGATAAGCCAGGAAAGCCGCAAGACCATGGCGTGAAAGACGGTGGGGAGGCGCCCGCCCCAGCTGCTTCCAGCAAGCCTAATGCGGCGAGCGGCTCCAAATCCATCCAGGCGGAGATGGTGGCGAAGGAGGTGGTGATTGACGGGCGCAAGCAGGTGGTCTTTATCCCGTCTGAGGCGATGCAGCAACAAATTCGCGACCGGCTGCAGGCCGCACAGGCAGCTGCCAGCGGTGATAGCGCCGGCGCGACTGCCGTGGGTACTCTGAGGAGCAGTGGCCGTAGCAGTGGAGGCCGCAGCAATGGAAGCGGCTTCTTTGGCAACCGTGTGGTCATGGGACGCACGGTGAGCTTCTTTACGGCGCTGGCGGTAAGCAGCGTGCCCACCTCGATTGTCTTTCGGCACTCGTTTCAGCACGCGCTGAGCCCGCGCACGGCTGTGGTCTTCCGCACCGACGCCCGCAGCGAGGGCGGCCGTGCGCAGGTGAGCATGACGACCTCCGCAGAGTTCCAGCAGGACGCCATCAACACCTATGCTGCCATCCTCCGTACCACCATTGGCGGCCTCAAGTTCACCGTGGTAAAGGAGCGGGTGCTCTCGCCGCTGTGGACGCTGCGCACAAAGCTCAACTGCCTCAATGGCGCCCAGCTGCTTCACAAACTAGAGCTCGCCCTGACGCGCAAGCTCACCGAAACCATGGAGCTGACGAACACGATTGCGTGGTCCTTGACGGAGCGCGGCTTCTTTAGCAGCCGCGTGGCACAGACGTGGGAGAAGGGTGCGCAGGGTGTGAACACGTACATATCGTACCACGGCATGAGCCTCAGCGCGTACACGGCGTCGGCCGTCACCTACGGGGCTATCACGCACGACCCCAAGCACCCGCCGGCGCGTGGGCGTGTGCAGTACAGTGTCAACTGCAGCCCCTTTACTGGTCAGACGCAGGCCGGCTTTGAGGCGTGGTACTACCACGCCCCGCTGCACCACGTCGGGGTGGCTTTCACAACGGTCGTTCCTTACGCCATCAGTCCCATCGCCCCACCTCTCTTCTTTGTCGAGAGCTCCCAGTACGCCGTGGTCAACCAGGTGTCACTGCTCTACGCGCGTGGGCAGCACCGCATTAGCATTCCCGTCATTGTCTTTATCTCCCCCCACATTAGTCAAGCCCTGCTCTGGCTGGGGCTGCCCCTCTTGGGCTACCGCACCGCGCAGGTGCTGTACCGTCCGTATGCGCGAGCCAAGGCGGCGCGCTACTACGCTCAGCTGCGGCAAGAGCACGTGGCAGAGATGGACATCGCGAGAGAGAAGGCGTCCCTGGAGCAGCGGGCGCTGGAGGTGCTCATTCTGCAGAGCAGGGCGCGCGAGGACCGTAAAGGCGGGCTCGTCATTGCCAACGCGCAGTACGGCGTCCTGTCACCCGAGTTCGCAGACGACGCGAGCGCGGCTGTGGCGTCACCCACGACGCGACAGGCGCAGAAGAAGAAGACGCGTCACGCACCACCCTTGTTCTCATGTCTGCTGGAGCGCGCTGGTGCCTTCCTGCAACGCACCTTCTTCCCTTCTGGCCGAGCGCGCCGTCAGGCGGCGACCCCACCCCCATTCCCCAGTACCTCGAGCAAGGGCAATGAGACTCCAGCGAACAATACCTTTGTGGAGCGAAGCGCAGAAGGTGTTGCTGAAGACACGCACGCGCAAGCTGCACCCCGTGGTGGCCGCGGCCGCGGGAAGGAAGATGGAGAAGCAGACGACGACGCCATGGATATCCCCTTGTCCATCGATGTCACCATCGCATTGCAGAACCTGGTGCGGGACTCCGCGCTGGTGCTCCCTGCCGGAACCAAGAAGGGCCTCGTGGGCTTCTGTGACCCCGATCCCTTCACCCCCGAGAGGAAGCAGCTCAAGGTAACGTATTGGTTCCGGAAGAAGAAGCACTGTGCCATCTTCGACGATGAGGATCCTGTTGAGCTTCCTCAGCGCGAGCACCTTGTGAATTGAGGTGGCGCTTAGAATGATGCCCGGAATCACGTAAACAGGTCGGACCAGTGGGACTGTGCATCTTTCTTTTCCTATGGTTGTGGTTGACTGCATTCCTACCTCGGTTGTTGATTTGCGTAGTCATCGCTCGTTCTGTGTGCGACCGTATCGCATCACTGAATCACGCGTACGTCGTGCGTTGGCCCAAAGCCGCCTGCTTGATATTTGTTTTGGTTTTCTGATGAGCGTTGCGCTGTCCATCGCCACGTGCTTGACATATCGGAGGGAGCGCTGTCGTCGCTGCCGTGCGACTGCACGCTCTCTCTCCCTCTCTCGTTTCGATATCTCGCGCTACTCTTTTCCCTCTTGTTCACACACGCACACACATATATGCCAAATCTGTATATGCGAACGTCTCGTGTGGGGACATGCGCATATTCAATAAAAGAAATAAAAGAAATAACCCTGTTCCACGTCACACGCACACATAAGCATGTCTCGTCAAAGGACGAGGAACTCTCCCGTCGGTTGGGTCTTGCATTCTGTTCCTGCTCCCTCCCGAATTTGCAATGGGAAGTACTTTCTAAGTACATCACCACGCACGCCTGTGTTAGAAATTTTTCGGGCTCGGTCAGTGTCTGACGAAGCAGCGTTGCAAGTGAGGGTTCACTCAGAATGCGAACTTGGGTAGCCAAAGGAAATGCGGAGGAGACGTGTTCAAAGGAAGAAGAACAGAAGAGATATCATGTTTGAAAAAATGGACGCACACAACGACGACAAGTCGTGTATCGACCGATATGAAACCAAACCATCCCCCCCCCTTCCTCCTCTGCAAGCTCTCCGGATTCTCCGTCTGGATGATTTGCTGGACACCACGATTGTTCTTCGTGTCTCTTAGAATCCTTTCTGTTGGCCATCAAGAACACATTCCACGTCGATACAGGAAGGGCGTATAGGTCCCACCTTCCCCCCCCCCCCTCCAGAAAAAAAAAACAGATTTGATCATCTCACATCGTCGACAGTTCCTTGTTACCAAGGAAAAGATTCCTTCCGTGTGCTTTTCTTTTTCTTGACGTAATTTCTTCGCACCCGCTTGCGTCGACCAATTTGTTTTAGATGTTTTCCTTTTCTCGGAGATGGTTAACGAAGCAATATGGCGAACTCATTCGTACGGTAGATGAGCGCGGTTTCAATACAAATCTTAGAGGCCTCGCGTACGTCACGCATCCGTCGACGCAGAAGCGCGTCCGTGAGTTCGTTAGCGCGAATTCAAATGTCCTCATATGCGGCCACCATCACACAGGGAAACTCACCCTGCTCAGCGCTCTCGGCGAGCACTTCGCCAAAAACTCAAAGAAGCGGGTGGCCTACACCTCGGCTCACCCGTTTCGGGCGACACGCCTGAATGCGTACAACCTTGCTACTTTCCTAGGCCTGCGCGCCACCAACGGGGAGCTGGCGGGCCAGGAGCAACTGGAGAGCCTTCTCATCAATCACGTGGAGAATGCGGGGGAAAGCTTTGAAGACGCATTGGCAACCTTGGGAAACGCAGATGTGCTGATTCTCGACGCGCTGGAGAGGGTGCACCCACGCGTCGTACTCGCCATGGACACCGCCGCGCGGCGCGTGCGCAACACACCGCAAGAGGCCTTTGGCGGCCTGCGTGTGTTCGCCTCCGCTGATTTCTGGCGCCTCCCTGTGCACCCCACCAGTGACACAGGGGGCTACCTCTTTCAACTCGACGAGTGGGACGCGCTATTCCCGAAGCAGCTGGTGCTGGAGCACACACACGGGCAGGACCCTGTCTTGAACGACTACACCATTAAGGCGTTGTACGGGAACTTGACCATGGACGATATCGCGGAACTGGAGAGGCTCTCTTTTGCCGGTAAAGGTAAAGCGCACGGTAGCGTTTCTGGCGGCAGCTCTTTGTCGTCCGCGAAGCCCATATTGACTGCGACGAAGGAAGACAACGTGGAGGAGGAAGACGAAGAGACAGCGGAAGGGGAGTACACGCCGTCAAACGATTCCCTCGGAACCTGGCACGCGCTAAGTCAGAGCATCACGTCCAACGCAGGGGCACTGATGCAGAAGAAGGCGTTGCTCGCGGGTTCACTGTGCCAGCGCGAGGAGAACCCGCAGTGGAGCGTTCTAACAAAGGAATCTGAGGCGGCGCAGCTGCTGTACAGCGCCCTTGACCAAGCCGCCTCTGCGACCGCCATGGGTGTTCCCGCCACCATGAATCTTGAAGTGGGGCACAAGGTCCATCTCCTCTTTGACTCGACAGAAGCCGGCCACAGAGTGCCAGCCGGTGCGGTCGGTGAGGTGACAAGGGTGACCGAGTACCACCTTGAGGTTCTCTTTCCAGCGCAGAAGCGCACGCTGCGCCTTAGGCACCTGCGCATGACCGTGCACCACCCAGACTGGCCCCTCCTGCATCTCACCACGCGCCAGTACCCCCTCTATCCACGCGCGAAGCTTTGTCCTAAAGACCTCTTGAACTTTCCGCATTGCTACCAGGTGAACATTAACTGCCGACGCCTTGCGGACACCAACGACCTCGGCAATATCCTTGCCCGCATGCGCAGCTTCGAGGACTTCACACTGCGCAACACCGCTGACTTTGTCCGTCTCGACGGTATGATCCATGAGCCGACGCGCATTTATTACAGCGAGCTCCTGAAGCGGCCCATGACCGCAGGCAAGGAGCAGTGGTGCCGGAACTGCAAGTCCTTTGTGCCCACGTCCAGCTTCTTCTCCCACTGGCGAGCGTGCGTCAAGTCGGTGCGGTGGTGCGACGCGTGCAGCAAGACGGTGCCCCTGGACCTGCTCGAGCCGCACCGCGAGAAGCACCAGCTGGTCCTGTGTATGGACTGCGGGCAGGCGGTGGAGTGGCGGCATTGGGAAGCGCACCGGCTCTCCTGCGGGGCCATGATGCGCGAGGTGAGCCCTGACAATGCCTTTCTACCCCTTCGAACGCGCCAGCTTTCCCTGGAGCTTGGCCTTGATAAGCGTGATTTGCACACCATGAAGACCTTCTCCCGGTCGATGCTTCCCAAATCGAAGCTGTGAGAGCGACGGGAAGGAGAGGCTGTCGCGGCGGGAGAAACCAAACGGTCTCCCGGTGCCTCTTCCGTTGGCGAGCTCGATGTTGTGGGGGCAGCGTTTTTGCTGTTGTTGTTGTTGTTGGTATTGAACACTGTACATTCCTTTTTTTTTTTTTTTTGGTCGCTTTCCCTACCTTATTCTTCACAGTCTCCTTCACTCTCTGTACCAACCGGAATTGGATTGGTGGCATTTCTAAATCTCGAAAAGAAGCATAGCAAGGTAACCTGTCACGCCTGTACCGCCGTGCGGGGGTACATCTGGGGGATTTATAAAAGGTCGGATGTCCTCCATCAAGTGCGATGGAGCGTTTCTAAGAGTGAAGCCGTGCGCAGCGGTGTGTGCGCCGCGTGAGAACAGCAGCTCACGTGAAGGAAAGGAAGCGACAAGGCGTTGCAAAGAAGTGCGACACGTCACTGTATGTGTCCACACACCAGCCTCTCTAGCGCGTCTCCCCAGTGTCAAATTGAGCATACAATGCTAACAGCGTCGTCTGACCACTTTCGTGCTGCCTGGCCAACTCTCCTCGCTACCGCATCGATACCTTTCCTTTTCTGCGTACGGTGTCGTAACACTGGCACCGTTATTTTCTTCTTCATCGAAGAGTGTGTGTAGGGGTGACATAAAATTATTTCACCCTCATCTGAAAAGGAAAAGGAAACGTCTTTTGTTGGCAGCGCTGCCACATTCGCAAGCGATGCCGCGGAACTCTGGACAGCTTTCGCGCTTTGCGAAGCACGGCCCCACACGCTTCACCCCTTTCCTCTCACATGACCTGGAGGAGTACCTGAGAAGGTACTGGGCACTTGTCTTCACGGTCGGTTCGCGGCCCATAGAGACAGGGCACATGCGTCACTACCTGTCGTGGTATTGCACGAGGCTGAAGGTGGTGGAGCTCGACCACCACGTGTACGCGCCACAGCTTCGCCAGCAGTTGGTGGAGCGCACCGGCGTGGCGGAGCTGCCCGTCTTGTTTGTGAACGCGAAGCTAGTGGGCACCCTGCAGGATGTCAGGGCACTGGAGGAGAAGAAACTCCTGAAGGATGTGGTGCAATTTGGGTTCCAATGGAAGACAGGACACGCAGCGCAGTCCGCTCCACAGGCGCTGCACACGATGCCTGCCGCCTATGGCGATACAGAGCTCTTCCGTGGTCGTTATCGTGGTCCACCTGTCCAGCGTCCTGTTGTTCAGCTGCCATCGTTACATCCGTACCACAATGCAGACCGTGAGTTGGAATAGGGGGGGGGAGGAGGACAGATCATCACACGCACAATGGTCTAGGAATTCTGTCTCTACCACCTTCACAGTCTCATCTCCTGGATGTGTCTTGGAGGCCCCTTTCCGAGAGCGTTGCTGCTTTCTATTTGGTTGCCTTGTGTCACAGATACTCTAAACCTCTTGTACACTTTTAAAATAACGGAAAAGAAACGAAAAAGTATCGATGAGTGGGTGGTGGTGCTGACAGTCATCCATAGGTTGCGGCCCGCTACGGGTCTGGTTGAAAGAAGGAAAAGTATAGGAATAACGGTACGGCTTAGGGCAGAGTACCCAGTCACGCTCGTTCTTTAAAAAAAAAAAACATCCCTGTTTTACCTGCTCCCTTGCGTCTCCCTCTCTGCTTCCAAATTGAAATGACTTCCTTCCTCTTTCCTAGAGCACACCTGTGTGGAGCTACATTACGACCATAACGGCAACCATCCAGCGAGACGATACATGGCTTCTCCTGGGTCCACGTCTCGCCAGCACCCCAGCCTTGCTCTCTACCGCGGCGATGTAAAGCTCCAGGTCGCTCTTCCCACGACGGCCGATGGCGACCCCACAGCAACCACCACCATCGCAGGGGTGGCAGCGCACGAGCCTTCATACATGGGCATCATTCAGCTGCACCACACCCTCTTTCCCCCTGCCCCTGTGGGCCAGCTCGGCGAAGTAGCAGATGAGCATTACGCAGAACAGATCGCGTCGTCCGCTGGCCTGGCTGTGTTGCGCGTGAACTGGTCTGTGCTGCTGGCCGCTCTCTTTCCTTGCATGCTGGAGGGAGACCCCATTAAGACGGCCGCCTCGGCGCCTTCCTCCCCTGATAAAGGCGGTGCCAGTTGCCCAGAGGGGGTTCACGAGCCCGGCACCATTACGGCAAGGGACGTTCCCACGCTGGTGCAGACGCACATGACGACGAGCGACTACGACGGCTTTCGCCAGCCTGGAATGATGGACCGCATGTACTACAGCTTCATCTCTTTCCTGCGCTTCTTTGGCTGGCGCGTCCACGATGAGCAGCGCGGTGTGTTGGATCGGCACCGACAATGGAAAGAACGCTACGCTGCCCTCGCGGAAAGTTACGCCGCCGGGCCCTTGTTGACCGAGGAAGACCTGCGCCAATGGGCAGAACGCTACCCAGAGGCACCGCAGCGCGCCGCAGCCCTCCGCACGTACTGCCGGAATGTGCTGGCCGACATGCCTTCATCCTCCTTGCGGAGCGAAGCGCTATTGTTGCCTGTGACGCAGGACTGCTACACGCTGACGCTCCTTCGCATCCTGTTTTGCTTTACGGACGTTGGCTTCCTGACACTTGCGGTGGGGCTCGTTGAGTTTCTCCTGGATGAGATGGCGTGCGACCGACTGGGGATGCTGTATCCCTTAGTGGACTTGGCCCTGCTGCCATGCCTGCAGGCATGCAGCGACATTGCCGACGGGCACAAGCGTCGTCTGGCCAAGAAGCTCTTCAAGCTTACCCACAGCGATTCCGATTAGAGGGAGCGAGTGCATGTGTGCGGAATGGCGTCTCGCTTGCTTGTTGTCCACGACCACGGCGAGAACAAAAACAATTTGCAGGTGGGTGAAAAATGTCGTTACACATGCAAAAAAAAAAAAGTCACCATCAAGAAATAAAGAAGTGAGAGAATGATAGGGTTGTTCCCTCTCCCTCCTGGCCACATGACCGGTGATGGAAACATAAACATTACCTGTCCCTCCTACTACCCTCCTACGTCTTTTGCTCCCCATTGCTCGTAATGAATACCGTCTATCGGATCAAGTATAGTACAACCCTCGTCGTTGCTGTTGCTGCGTTGTTCGTGTTTTTCCCCCTTTGTGTCTTTCAAGGCGGTGCTCGCGTCTACACGAAGCGCGCTTGTAAAGTGAGAAGGAGTGATTCCACGCTTTTATCGTTCCATCGTGGTACCCGTTGCACAAAGACAAAAAAATAACGAATTTGTTTTTGTTCTTCTCGATAGACCGGGTCGCTTGTCCTCGCTCGGATCCCTTTCTAGCGAGATTGTTAAGTCGCCTCTTCACACACACAACCATCGCACCATCTGTGGCTTAGTTTCTCTTCTTTCTCCACAATTATTCTTTTCTGTTTCATCCCTGGCCTCTGTCGCCCTTGTGGTGTCCCTCGGAATAACTGCAGCCCCAACGTGGTTTCCTTTGGTGCGCTTGCCCCATTTCAGCGTGCGTCGGCCGAGTTCGCTTGTTGAACGGAAGCACATCTTTTGTTCAAATAAATTCTGAAGAATAATTAGCGCCAGACATGCAACGAGCCATCTTTCGCCGCACCCTCATCGTGTTGCAGATGCCAGGCGCCATGCCTGGCATGGGTGGCATGGGTGGAGGTATGGGTGGGATGGGCGGCATGAAGCCACCGCCAACCCCGCCGGGCAAGACCATGAACCTCCAGCAATCAATGGAGCTCGAGGCGGAGCGCAAGCGAAAACTCGCGCAGGCTGTCCACGAACGGTACATTGTGGTGAAGGAGGAGCGAGGAAAAGCCTCTGGTCGCGTTGTTGGCATCGATCTGGGCACCACCAACAGCTGTCTCAGCTACATTGATCCCGAGACCAAGAAACCAAAGATTATCCCGTCCCCGACGGGCTCGTGGGTGTTTCCGACGGCGATTACCTTTGACAAAAATCACGAGATTCGCTTGTTCGGTGAAGAGGCGCGAGCCTGCGTGCGCTCCAGCGCCAGCGCCACGCTGTGCAGCGGCAAGCGTCTGATCGGTCGTGGCTTTGGTGAGCTAGGCAAGGTGCAGTCCGAGATGAACAAAACAAACGTGCTGACCATCAACGAAAAGGGCGAAATCGCGGTGGAGGTGAGCGGACGCACCTACACGGTGGTGCACATCATCGCCATGTTCCTCCGCTACCTCAAAGGCGAAGCGGAGAAGTACCTGAATGAGGCCGTGGACATTGCCGTGGTGAGTGTGCCTGCGTACTTTACGCCGCAGCAGAAAGTGGCCACCGAGGACGCCGCGCTGGCCGCTGGCTTTGACGTGCTGGAGATCATTGACGAGCCCTCCGCGGCCTGCCTGACGTACACCGTCCTGAGCGAAGACCAGCGCAACGCGGCTGCCCTGGTTGCTACACCAGAGGAGCGCAAGCGCATTCGGCGCTCCTTAGTCTTCGACCTTGGTGGCGGCACGCTCGACTGCGCCATCATGGAGCACGACCAGTACCGCCAGAAGTTCACGTTGGTGGCGACGCACGGCGACCCGCTCCTCGGCGGGAATGACTGGGATACCGTCATTATGCACTACTTCGCAGAGCAGTTCGAGAGCAAATGGAAGATCCCGATTGAGGACGAGGACGGTAACGTGGGCCAGGGTGTGTCAGCGTACCGCAACCTCGGACTGGAAGCGGAGAAGGCCAAGGTGCACTTCACGCACTCCACTGAAACCTACTACGGGTACAACCGCGCCTTCCACTTCTCTGAGAAGCTGCGCGACATTGTGCCCCTCGAGGCCACCCTCACCCACGAGGATTACGTGCGTCTCACGCGGCCCCTGCGCGTGCGCTGCCTCGAGTGCATCACCAAACTCTTTGAGCACACCAACCTGCGTCCAGAAGATATTGACAACGTGCTCCTTGTCGGTGCCATGACCCGTGACCCACCCATCCGCCACATGCTCAAGGAATTCTTTGGGAAACCACCCGTATCAGAGGACACGTGCCCGGCCGACTACGCCGTCGCCATTGGCGCTGCGGTGCGTGGTGGCATGCTGCAAGGCATCTACCCAGAGCTCACCGCTAACACGCGCTTCGTCTCGGGCACGCTGCAGAATGTGAAGCAGGGTGGCATGCTGCGGAGAGCGTGGGGAAAACTCAAGTACATGGCCAGCCCCATCAACCCCAACGCCATTGGCACGCGCTGGCGTGGCAAGGCGCACGGCCTCTCTGATGACGAAATCGCCCAGTACGCCAAGGAGCTGGTGCAGTTCGAGGCCGCCTGTGCGCGCCGCCTGCTGCTCGAGCGCGCAGAGGACGAAGCCAACTTTGTGATGCGGCGCGTGTCCGCCGACTCTAACAAGAAGCAAGGCATGCAGGAGCGCCGCATCGTGCAGCTGAGCGAGCAGCTCAAGTTTTGGCAGTACATGGTGCACAACTTCCACGACCACGAGGAGGAGCTCCTCAAGACAGTCAATGAGCTGCGCGACGCGCTAGACGAGATTGAGGGACTGGCGAATGACGACCGCAAGTACCTCACCGCCGAGGGAACGATTGACTTTACCAAGGCGGTCAACAAGACGATGAACCGCACCATGGGGCGGCCCGAGGACACTAACGAGGCCAAGCTGCTCGCAGATGCGGAACGCCTCAAGGCTGAGCACGAGGCGGCCGCCAAGGCCACGCACCGGCACATCACCAGCACTTCAGAAAAGGATCGGCAACGGGAGCTCAAGGACGCGGCGTCCGGTGGAAGTGGCCCCAAGGTTGTGGACATCTCGGAGCAGCTGCGGGCGGCCGGTGTGCGACCGCGTGTGAGTGATAGTGACATGGAGAGTGACCCTACCGCGCTTCGCCAGTCCTCAACAGGTGCGCTGCCGCAGGCGGCCCCCAAGGGACCAAAGATTCTCCGTCGCACCGTGCCGCTGCCCAAGCAGAGCAGGGAGGCGGAGGAGCTCATCGAGGCTGGCCACCCGGCGCTGCGCAACCGCGACATTCACATGAGCGAGAACACCCGCGCGTCGTTTCTTGAAAATCAAATTGAGGAGCGCGCATGGCGCGAGCCGCCCAAGCCGCCGGGCGAGGAAGGCTCGTGGCAGGAGGTGAAGGACGCCATGGACAAGGGCGAGGTTGTCGGAGCGCCACTTCCCATGTCGGAGCTCATTCGCCCCATGACCATGGCGGAGATGGAGGAAGCCCTTAGACAAATGAGTCCGGTCGACGACCCGCCGTCCCCGGAGCACGTCCGCCTGCGCGACCTGGCGATCGACCTGCAGACCATGACGATCATCAAGGGCGAGGTTGACATGGAGGCCATTGAGGTCAAGCGCACGGAGGAGATGGTGCAGAAGGAGCGCGAGGTGAAGGACACCACCAAGCAACTGCGTGAGAAGGGCATGGACATCTCTGCCCGCCTCTACCGTTGAGAGGAGCAGGAGATCCCCCTCCCTCCATTCTGTGAGGGGCGGCTGGTAGAGAACCTCTGCGGCAAGGCATGTAACCCCATCCCTTGCTCGTGTGTTCACGCACAGGGCCCTGTCCGAGTCACGCTTTCATCCTTGAGGGCCTCCATCATCCTTCTCTACTGCCGCCCCCCCCCCCCCTTCCCCTCTCTCCGGGCTCCCTGGTGCTTTATTGATGGATCTCTTGTTGTTGTTGTTGCTTTGGTGCACTGACAGGAAGTGTGCACCTCTGGTAGTCACATATTTCTTTCTTTCTTTTGCCTTTTATTGCGTGCGATTCGGCCCCCTTCCCCCTTACTGCCCAACCTTTTATCCGTCGGGTGTAAAACGAGTGAACGAAAGCTCAGAGAGGAAATCCTTCATGGTGCTCCCATGGTACGTGACGGCGTCTCCGTGCGAATGTGCAACAGAGCCAACCATCTTGTGCCGCAAGGGTCTCCACGGAACATACTCAGCCTTGATGCGAGAGTGGTGCACCGAGCACAGGTAACGCCCGCTCTTGACATGGACCTTACTCTTTTGTTGGCAACGGGTAGTATCGTCTCATGTGATCAGTCTCAGCGACCAGCGGGAATGCTTTCCTCTTCATGCGTTCATACAGTATGTCGAGACTTTCATGTCACGCTATCCTCCCTCCCTCATCCTTGTCTTGTCCTTCGCGTCTATTCGTTCTTTTTTTTTTTTTCAATTGACCATTGCCCTTCCCGAAAAAGAAAGTTGACATCATGCCCGCTGACAACAAGGAGATTACCCTCAAGCAGGTGCAGACCTTCGGCAAGAAGAAGACTGCCATCGCCGTCGCCACGGTCACGAAGGCGCCTCAGTGCAACATTCGTGTCAACGGCGTCCCGGTCCAGCAGATCCTGCCGGAGACCCTCCGCGCCAAGATCCTTGAGGCCGTCAATGTGGTTGGCGCCAAGAACTACGCTCGCCTGCGCATCGACGTGACCGTGCGCGGTGGTGGTCAGGTCTCCCAGGCCTACGCTACCCGCCAGGCCATCGCCAAGGGTCTCATCGCGTACTTCCAGAAGTACAAGAACGAGATGGAGAAGGCCGCCCTCAAGGACGCGTTCCTGGCGTACGACAAGTTCCTGCTGATCGCCGACCCTCGCCGCTGCGAGCCCAAGAAGTGGGGCCGTCACTCTGCCCGTACCCGCTTCACCAAGTCCTACCGTTAATCGTCGTCCTGTGGAGCTGCGAAGCAGCGGAAACCAGCCTGTGAGAGAGGGAAAAGGAGTGCACGGGATCATGTCGGGACGTATTCAGGACGGGTGTTTATCTCGCGTCTTCCTTCTCAGGAGGCTTCCTGGATATCCCGGCGTCATCTTCCGTGTTCTTCGGACTTGCTTTCCTCACGCTGGTGTGTTTCACTCTCGTGACCTGCTTCACGCTCCCTTGCAACAGCTTTTTGCGGATGAGACTGACGTGGTGACGGCGAACGGAGATAGGTGGCACAAAGACTACCACACCTCCACGTATTGTTCGATGCCAACTATGCAAAGTCCGATCATTTTCTTTTCATTTTATTTCACTGTGTCATCTCAGGTGCACGCACGCATTTGTCTCGGGTTTGCTTGACTTTGTCCACCGGTAAGAGCTGATGGAAGCGGCGGACATTTCAAGCGAGCGTACACCAGGAGCAGAAGCGTGTGTGGCGCCTGATATTATCAGTTCTTCTCAAAACAAAGCAAAACAGAAAAAGAGAGAGCACGCAAGCAGAACTACACACGCAGTGTGTGCATGTGTGTGTGCGTGTGTGTGTGTGTGTGGAACGAACAGAATAGAGAGGAAAGGAGAGGGAAAGAGGTCAACTGTGATTCCGCTCGGTCTCCCCACCTTCGAACGGGGTGCCTGTGCGCACGCTTCGAGCAGCTCGCACGCCCCTCACACTGAACAAGCATCTCTCGATACGGTCATGCTGGATCAGAGAGCACGTGACACGCCACACATCGCTGCTTGCTGAGCTTCATGTAAGCTTCGCGGCAGACTTAATGACGTGTGAATGCTTTCGCACACCCGAAGCGGCCTCGGCGGGGTTGCGTTCTACCTGAGTGATACCAGAAAACACTGTAAACCACCTCGAGTGTGTCCACAATCGTTCATTCTTTTTCTTCCTTCAAATACTCCTCATTCAACTGTTATTGCTGACCTCTATTTTCGTTACCATTTTGTTTATCCCAACCTCCAAACGTCAAGCACACAGGATAGCACTCTTTCCTAGCCATGCCCGCTGACAACAAGGAGATTACCCTCAAGCAGGTGCAGACCTTCGGCAAGAAGAAGACTGCCATCGCCGTCGCCACGGTCACGAAGGCGCCTCAGTGCAACATTCGTGTCAACGGCGTCCCGGTCCAGCAGATCCTGCCGGAGACCCTCCGCGCCAAGATCCTTGAGGCCGTCAATGTGGTTGGCGCCAAGAACTACGCTCGCCTGCGCATCGACGTGACCGTGCGCGGTGGTGGTCAGGTCTCCCAGGCCTACGCTACCCGCCAGGCCATCGCCAAGGGTCTCATCGCGTACTTCCAGAAGTACAAGAACGAGATGGAGAAGGCCGCCCTCAAGGACGCGTTCCTGGCGTACGACAAGTTCCTGCTGATCGCCGACCCTCGCCGCTGCGAGCCCAAGAAGTGGGGTCGTCACTCTGCCCGTACCCGCTTCACCAAGTCCTACCGTTAATCGTCGAGTCCCCATGAAGCTTTGGTTATGCCTGCTCGCATCCCTTGTCTTCACGGGATGTAGGCAGGCGTTTGACCAAGTCCATGGCTTGCTCTCACAGGCTCCTACGGAATGTACTTTCCGTGGGGTGAGTAACGATTATTCATGGTGGCGGGTGTTGATGGAGGCATCTCCCTCTGAGTGCATCACTATCTGACTGTCAACCTTTCTTTCTATGATTTAGCTGATTTTCCTAACAAAAAAAATATAATTGCAAAGGTGAACGAGTGGCGTCTCGGGGATCCACAGGTGGAAGAAATCTATTCGGTTGACGCCTCCAGGTCAGAAGATCGTACAGGCTGGCGGCGTTGGTGGTGGGTATGGTGAAAGCCTTTCGGACACCCTTTCCTCAGTCCTCTGGCCCATCTGCCGTCTTCCTCCCTGCCCAGCAACATGAAGTCTCAAGGTACCGCTCACTGGCTACGGGACTCAAGCCAGCAGGCCACCGGTTGTAAACACCGCCGCATGTTCTCTGTGGTGTGTCTGCAAGAGATGCCTTTCCTCCTCAATGAACGCACACACACACACACACACACACACACACACACACACACACACATCTGTCTCTGTTGTCACTCTCACGCCCCTTCCCCTTGCCTTTCTTTGCTCTTCCCACATTGAGCGACGTTGTGCCCCCTTTAGAATTCAAACGCCTGACAACTGGTCCGCATTCCGAGACACCCCGTTGTGGTCAACGTTAACGGAAGCGCATTCCTGTCGCTGATATATATATTTTGAACATTTCACGTGAAGAAGCTACTATTTTGCGTTGATCTTGTTTGTCAGCGTGAACAAGTATCGTTGCCTTTCGACTTCAGGGTAAGGCTCTCCTCGCTTCGCTTCTGCCCTTTTCTTCCACGGCGAACGACTTTGAAAAATAGTCAACGGAAGCACACGCACACATACGTCCGCAGATAGCACCGCCATCAAAGGACTCACATCTTCACATTTATACATTTAACAGAAAAAGCATAGAGCTGCAAGAAGAAACAACAAGTAGGTGGGGACTTCAACCATCTTGACACGTAATAGCCAACAGAAACACATCAGAACTGCAAGAGGGACGCCAACATGATCCGAGTCAAATCTATCGGTCAGGTGGAGCACCACCCTAGCTTCGTCACGCACCTGCAGGGGAAGACGATCCTGCTGCCGGTTGGCTACGAAATAGAGCGACCGATTGTGGATGAGAGCGCTGAGACTGAAGGCAAAAAGAAGAAGGCTAGCGGTGTTCTCTTCGCTTATAAATCTGGTGAAGCAGAGCCGTCGCCGTCGAAAGGCGACGTGACTTTCACCGCTTCCGTGCAAGCAGCTACCGCGGCAGATGGCTCCACAAAAGTCCCCGAATTCGTCGTCACACGCAGCGATGACCCTGTCGCAAAGCGTTACGTCAGCGACAAATCCATCAACATCCCGTGGAGGGCGGCGGTGGAGGACGTGGAGAATGACTTTCCCACCCTTCAAGGTAAACCACTCGCCTCGCGAGATGCCAAAGGCCACCTGCAGATCCTTGGGGTGCGTCTGTTCGGTCTCGCCTACGCGGAAGTGCAGGCGGAGATCAAAGGCTTGCCTGGCGCGACGGAGGCCCTCGCTGCATTTCCCCCGCCGTCTACGACGGCCAAGGCCTCGGCAGGGCCTTCGCAGGAGGTGGAGCTGGAGCTAGAGGTGGCCGCCCCCGCTGTGAATGTGGACGCCTCCCAGGGCAGTCAGAAGGACGGCGCGCCAAAGGCAAAGCGGGCACCACGCAAATCAGCAGTGACACAGGCAGGGGCTGCCACCACGGATGGCAGCGGCGCAGCCAAACCCAAGCGCACCCGCACCACCTCCGTCTCCACCACCCAGGAGACCACCACCGACAAGGCAGACGGTACAACACCCGCTAAGAAGCGCACCCGCACCGTGGGCGGTGCAAAGAGCGACGCTACCACGTCTGAAACCGCTGCCGCGTCAGCGACGGTGTGCCGTGACTGCGGCCTCAGCGGCACCCCATTTTGTGCGACGACGGGCCGGCCGCACACGCTGGCCCCGCCGCCCTGCGCCGCCTGCGGCCTGACAACCGCCTTCTGCCCCGTCTCAGGCCTTCCCCACGCGGGGACGGCGCAGCGGCCCAACCGGCAGCGAGGCGAGGTCCACCTACCCGGCAAGTCGACCACCACACGACGCAGAAAAACAGCAGCCGCTGCCACAACGGCCGGTGGTGCGACAGCCGAGGATGGCAGCGTGGCGGAGGTGCTCATGGTGCCCTCGCAGGAAGACGGAGCAAAGAAGCCGCGCGCCAAGCGATCCCGCAAGGCATCCCTGGCGGAGGGGGATGCCGCAGGTGAGGGAGCTGTTCCCCCTGCCAAGCAGCCACGAACCAAGCGTGGCGCCAAGGCTGCGGCTGCGGCTGCGGAGGGTGGCGATGGGACCAGGCTAGCAACGGAGCCTTCCTTCGCGGCGCTCGCCTTGCAGGCGGGCCAGCCCACCCTTGACGCCACCCTGGTACCCAAGGCCCAGCTGGAGCCGGAGGAGCCGCCCAAACCAAAGGAGTACGAGTACCCGCCTCTGCGGCCGCCCCTGTCCAATGCAGAACAGCACCGCGCGGCGAACCTGCAGCTTCGTCAATGGAAAGAGAACCCCGAGGCAGCCGTCTGCCCGGCGCACGTCACTGCGCTGCACCTGCCCTTTGTCGCGTACCGCCTCCCGCGTCAAGGGGCGGCCGCGAAGAAGGCCAAGAAGGAGCACACAGATACGGACGGCGGCGTTACAGAGGACGCCGACAAGGAGGACGCCGACGCCTCTGACCACGAAGGCGACAAGACGCACCAGCACGGGAACGAGCACGATGAGGAGGAGAACAACGACGACGCCGACACCGCAAGCGTCGCGAGCAGTCGCAAGCCGAAACGCGGTGGCGGCGCGGCGCAGTCCAGCCCCACCACCGTCATGATTCACCCACTGGAGGTGCGCGACGTCGCCTCGAGCGCGGCAGGGAAGCGGCTTCTCAAGTTCTTGCAGCAGTACACGAGTGAGCGGGTGAAGGGAGATTTACTGCGGAGCGCAGAGAGCGAAAAGAAGGCCGCATTGGCCGCCAAACGCGCGGAGAGGAAGGCAGCGGCTGCAGCGACGGTGGTGGAGGGAGAGGCGGATGGGGCGGCGGTGAGTGGTGAGAACGGCGTTCCTGGCAGCGAGGTCAAACCGGAGCATGCAGACGTCGAGGAACCCCAGCCAGCGGCACCAGAGGCAGACGTAGAGAAAGGCACCGCGTCTGCCAGTATGCCGAAAATTGAGGCTGCTGCTCAAGAGTGAAAAGGAGCGAGGACACACGTGACGAATTCGTGATGTGGCTTTCAGTTCTCCTTTACGTTGTCGTCTTCGGTTCTGCGGGGACCGTCAGAAACAGTAAGGAGAGCATGTGGGATTCTCACGTATAGACCAAAGACAAATAAACCTTTTCTAAAAGGGAAACAATGACCGATTTCCCATTGTTCGGGGCGGGGGGGAAGAAGATGTCTTCACTTCACAAGTCTTGTGCTTGGGGTGTTGGTGCCCCTCGTGGTGCGGGGAACACCGCGTCGGCTGTCTTCCCTCATCAGGGACCCTCCAACGAGAAACAAATGAGGAGCAGAGCCTCCGCCCACAAAGAAATCTTGTTCCCTCTCTTATTCGTGAGAAGTGTTCCCGGAATCCATGTCATCAACATTCACCGTGGTTTGCATGGGTGAAATCCTATTGGCTCTCTCTTTCCTTTCTTCTCCTCCCCGCGCATAACATCTTTATGGCGCGCAACTCACCCCAAGCACAGCGCCTATCCACTGCCAGAGTCAATCTGGGCAAGTTGTTTCTTCACCTAAATTAAGCTCTTTGCTTTACCGTTTTGTGGTGGTGAGTTCCTCTCCATCTTGTATCGAATTGTTTCCCTTTCCCTTTTTTTTGTTCTCCGCACCTTCGCGTGTGTTTTCAAATTTTTCGAGCAACGGACCCTCCTTAACGTTGCTTCTCGCTATCCTTTTATCACAGACATCAAAAGCATCCGCAGAACAAGAACCCCTGGATGCCCATGGCAGCGTCCGTACCCTGCAGAGAGTGTGGCGGGGCGAGTGGAAGAGAGGGATGCATCGAGGCTCACACGGAAGACCTGTCAACGCTGGCGGAGGCATTTCTGGTGCCCTCGTGGCTCTCGGTGGACATTGTCAATTGGGGCCACGTCCTCGCGCGGTGCAACCCAGCTGCACCAGGAGACAGGAAGGAGAAGGTGAAGTACGAGCAAACTCGAATGCAAGACCATTACAGTGACGCTGTCCGCGACCAGGGCGTGGACCTCGATAGGACACTGCGAGCTGGCAGAAGGCGCTTTCGCGAGGGAGTGTTCAACACGCTCGGCATCTCTTCCAACCAAGGGGACGAGCTGCTGGAGGACGACGGCTTACAGGCGTTGGCGACGTGCTTTCCAAGCGGTACACGGTGGCATGCGTGTGGTGCGGTGAAGGGACGAGGGCTTTCCAGCGTCATGGCCACCAGAGCGTGTCTGCTCACTCTGAATCCCACGAAAGGAGGAGGCACGTGTGGTGCAGCAGCCTCTACAGCGTCTTCTTCCCCAACCCAACCGGAGCGCTTACCACGTCAACCATCGACCACTTGTGATTCTCATTCTGAAGTATCCTCCCCGTGTTACGACACGGCGCTTGTACACAAAACCAGCCGTACGTTGGTGCTCGTTGCAGCAGAGGCGGACTTAGCCCATGTAGATGCCAGGTCCGCCCTCCTGCAGCACGCCACAGAGCGGGTTTCCGCTCTGCTCGCAGAGACGAAGGTTCGCGTGCGCGCCGAACTGTGGGTGCCTGTAGACAATCAGTACGTGCTCTCTCGAAGGAAAGATGCGGGCATGGATTCTGAGGTGGTGGAGGAAGAGGAAGCACTCTCTGCTCTGGTTGCTGAGGCAGGGTGTGTGCGCGTCAAGGTCTCGCTGTCCAGCGCGAGTCCGTGGGTGTCCACGTACATGACGCGGAGCCAGGACGTTGCGGCACGTCTGGCGGCCCTCCTGGCTTCCTTTGGAGCAACAGGTGCTGACACACAGCAATGCGCACGTCAGCTCATCCCGTGGCTGGTGAATATAGCGCGACAGCATCACCATGATATCCCACGGAGTGGCACGATATCTCCTGCGCCGCCGAAGGTTTCTGTAGCCCCTTCATCCCGTCCGTTGCCGCCCAAGGAAGCCTCTTTGTTTGGGGTTCTGGTCTTTCCCCCAGCCGTGCGTCAAGGCTACCAGCACCTGCAGGGGGAGGGTGCGGTCCTTCCCGAGGTGGTCATGTCGTTTGTCAACGCGAAAGGCGCCCCGGTGTTTATGTTCGACGACGAGGCGCTGGGCATTCTGTGGAAGCTGGTGCCAGCACTGAACGCTGCCGTAGCCGTCTACGACGAAGGACAGCGGCAAGAGCTGGTGCGGCGGCTTCACGTGTGGCGCCGGCAGACAACGACGCCACCCGGCGCGGTCTCGGAACAGGACGCCGCCGTGTTGGAGACGGGGCTGCCCTCTCGCATCTACGACGTCGAGCGCGCTCTGTACCACCTGTACGAGAAGGAGGTCCTGGACGCGTCCACGAGTGACACGGAGCGGGGACGGGATGGAGCCGCGCCGCAAGACACGGAAACGGCGATGTCCGACCCGCTGCGTGACCTTGAGCTGAGCTGCACAGCGGCGCGGGTGTGGCCCTTGGACGCGAAGTCTGTCCTCTCCCACAGAGGGACCCTCTCTCTCCGGCCCGTGCCCCCTCTCATGGAAGTGAAAGGAACTGCTATCAAGGCGCCTCCCCAAGGCACGGAATCAGCTGCAGCCAGTGTGGGCGGTGGCCAAGGGGTCGCGGTAGAAGCGTCAGAGGCACCACCCACCACACGAGTGCCACGAGACTACCCCCATTCCTTTCTCTCCTTTGCGCTTACCCAGGTGTCGCTGGAAGGCGTGGATCGGTGCGAAGCCATCGCCTACGATGTCTTCCAAACGATGAGACGCCTAGTTAGTCGACAGTGACCACGCCAGCGTGCGGCCCGAGACAAACATTCGCCTCTCTCTGCTCCTTTCATCTGACTATTTTGTGTGTATTTCTTTTCGCGCCTCATGAGAGGTCTTCACTGCACAACACCCAAAGGACAACTATTATAAGTAATTCCTTTCTTTCTCCCGTTTAGGGATCGATAGGTTTCTCTTCTTCTTTCTCACTTTTTTTTTCGTTCCTTCTTGCCTTTTTCTTTTTCTTTCCCATTCCCATTTTTCGCCAAGGCAGCACGATGCCACATCAGGTGATCCATCAACGGAAAACACGATGACGACTGCCGCAGGCAGAAAAGACTAGCATCAAACGGCGGACACTCTCAGAACGATGATGGTTTTCGTCTGTGTTGTGGACTTTTTCTCTATCTTTCTCACTATCGCTACACGTGTGTGTGTTTGTGTAAAACCCGTTTTCGTGTGGCACTACCCGCCGTGACCGGAAGCTCGAGACATTGTCGACTTCACCCGTCATCATGTGGCGGACGCTTGGGGGAAAAATCGTCTCACGCCCTTCTTTTTGTTTCTGGTTCCTGGTGGTGGGACACAGTGCCTTAGAAACGGGTTCTCTGGGTCCATGCACCACGCTGCCATTGGCACGAAAAGGAAGTCAGCAATATATATATATATATAAAAAAGAGTGAACAAGTTGAAACGCCAGCTAGAACTGAATCGTCAGAAACACATGTTGGGGAAAATATCTCGTTTCACTGGCCTGCACACGTTCTCGTCCGGCAAAGGTCCACGCGAACCTTCGTTGCTGAGGTGTCCGCCGAGCGGAAAGGCGGGGCCATTCTCCTACGAAATGGATGAAGGCATACAAACGTGCTTAGCATCCTGTCTGACTCGTTTCTCTGTCTCTCTCTCTCTCTTCTTTGGTCGCACTGACCTCACGCGTCGAAGCTTCTCGTTCCTACCCGCCTGCTTTCAACAATACGTGCATAACTAACGCCAGCCTATCGTCTTTTCTTTTTGGCCACACTCACTCGCAGTCTCACGATGTCCGTTGAGAAAACTACCCTGGCAGCCGTGACGGAGCTACGCCACGAGCTCCATCAGCACCCCGAGCTGTCCAATGAGGAGGTGTGGACGAAGCAGTACCTGCTTGACTTTCTCAAGAGCCACACCACCAACCTCGTGATTGTGGACAAGGGAAACTGGTTCTACGCGAAGTATATCTCCGAAGACAACAAGAACCCCAACAAGGAGAACATCTGCTTCCGCGCCGACTTTGACGCGCTGCCCATGGATGAAGCGCTGCCGAACCTGCCGTGGGCCTCTAAGGAGAAGGGCAAGTCCCACAAGTGCGGACACGATGGCCATTCCTCGACGCTCATGGCCTTTGCGATGGAGGTGGACCAGAAGGGTGCGCCAAACAACATCTTCTTTCTCTGGCAGCCCGCGGAAGAGGTGGGCAACGGTGCCGTGCAGTGCGTCCCGATGCTCGAGGAGGAGAACATTACGCGCACCTTTGGGTACCACAATATGGCAGGGTATCCGTACAAGGCCGTGTGCGTCATAGACGACGTGATTCAGTGCGCGTCGACTGGTATGATCATCAAGGTCCGCGGTTCCCCTGCACATGCAAGCATGCCTGAGAACGGCAAGAACCCTTCCGTCACCATCGCCAAGCTCATTCAGGCGATTCCAGAGATGCAGAAGAAGATGGCCTCCACTGGGCTGCTTCTCTGCACCGTGGTGCAGGTCAACATCGGCAATCGTCAGTTCGGTATGTCGGCGTACTATGGCGAGCTCCTTCTTACAATTCGCGCCTTGTACGAGAACGAGCTGGAACAGCTCAAGACCTCGATTGTGAAGCTGGCGGATGAGATGTGTGCGGCGGAAGGACTGGAGGTTGGCTACGAATACGAGGATTCCTTCCCTGAGACCCGCAATGAGAAGGGCTGCGTGGACATGGTGCGTGCGGTGGCGGCCAAGAAGGGCATGCAGCTCCATGAGATGGACAAGGCACTGCGCGCCTCCGAGGACTTTGGGCATTACACCAAGAAGCGCCCGGGCTGCTTTATTTTCATTGGCAACGGTGAAGATTACGCCCCCATTCACACACCGAACTACGACTTCCCGGACGGCATCATGGAGGTGGGCGTGGAGCTCTTCAAGGGCCTGGCCGGCATGGAGTAAGAGCCGTAGCGGCGCGTCACGCACCTGCTTATCGGGTCGTTCACCGTCACCCGAAAGAGGATAAAATCAACGACTTTCCTTCATTTTTTCTTTTTTCTTTTTGTTTTTTCGTTCTCTTCCTCCCTATTGTTTGGAAAGAACTTTCACGTGAGCGAATCTTTTTTTCTTCTTCTTCACTCTTTACTCAAGGACTTCTTCTCGTCCTTTCCAGGCAGCTTGTGCTCGGCGGTTCTGCATCTCTTGGCTTTCCTTCCTCCACAAGTCTTTTTCCCTCCGCCCACGGGTGAAAAGCACGAACGAGGAAAGGACCCGCACCAAAGGACAGACACGACTAGCAGCGACCTCACCTCAACATCACGTCGGGGAGCACATCAACTTCCGCTGAAAATGTTATCCGCAACCGCGGAGCTACGCTTCCGATGATTGCTGTCCATTTCAACGAGCATTACCTCTTTTGATGTGGATGTTGCGGAACAGTCGTCTGCTATCATGTGCTTTCTCCCTTCACTTTCGTTTAAAGTTATCTTTTTTACAGCGTCCAACAAGGCTTGATTTGGTGCGTGATTGTGTTTTTTTTTCTTCTTACCACCATTGCATTCTCTCTCCAAGTCTCTTTGCTAACTCGTCAATTTCTGTTCTCGTTCGTCTCGTGCTTGTTTGCGCGGATGGGACGACACGCGGTGTTTTGAAAAAGAAAACGACTGACTCACGAGAGTCGTGTTGTACAACCTCTTGTCGTTTTCGTCTGTCGATCAAAACCCAGCTGTTTCTAATCATTCGTCCTTTCCGCGCCAACGTCTAACATTTTCACAGCTCTTCTCAGAAGCAACGACGAACACTCAAGTGAATATTTCACGGTGGAGAAGCGCATTCCCCTTCGCGGAACGACCCACACTCCAACTCCACCTGCTCCACTCCCCAGTGGGACAAATTTTTTTCTCCTTCTCCTTCTCATTTATGTCTCACCACTACCGAATCTAATACAAATTTACGTTCAGAGAGTTCAACTGAAGGAAAAACAACTGCAAGGAGGAGGACTTCTCTAGCGCAAAGAGGAGTCTAGTCCGGGATAGGCTACCGATGAATCGAATCGAGCCGCACACATCAGTGAGAGCAGACAGCAAGAGGCGGCTGTCATAGAGGCGGCGAAGGTGGACTGTGTGTGTGTGTGTGTGTGTGTGTGAATAGTTTCTCCCCATTGCTTCTCGCGTGTTTTTGTTGTGTAGAGCATCCGTGCAACGCCTCTCATCCATCTCCATCCAACATGGGTAGACGTTAGAAAGTACAGAAGAAAGACGAAGAAAGACGAAGAAAAAGAAACGCCATCCTCGTTCCCGTTGGGAAATACATTCCCCGTCGCTGCTGTGGGTGGGTGGTCGTGGTCGTGGTCTTCGTGACTGTTGTTAGACAGGAAGATGAAACCTTCCCCGCGGCTACTCGCCCACTACGTAGACAAACCCATCACCTCGTGTGCGCATCTTCTCATCACAAAGAAGGCCGTTGACTTTGACTATGTCGCACTCGACGCGAGCGGCCTCGTGGGTGGTGCCCTCCGCCTGTCCAAGAATCTGACCACAGAGCAGCGACGGCACAAGGAAGTGGGCCGCCACGTCGTGCAAGGCATTCAGCAAATTCTAAAACGCATCAACTGCCGCCACTCTCTCCTTATTGCACTCGACGGCGCAGAACCTCTGGCGCGGGCCGCCGCCATGCGCAGCGCACCCCTCACGCGCCGAATGGAGAGCCGACTGTCGCGGCTGCCTGGAACGGCTCTCCTGCAAGCAGTGGAGGACCGACTCGTGCGCATGATGCCACAGCGGTCCTTTCTCCCACGGGAGGTGGTCATCTCTGGCACGGGTGTTGCGGGGAGCGCGGAGGAAAAAATGGCCGCCTGGGCACTCGACCTCGCCTGCCGAGAAGGCTTCCACGCAGGCAATGGGCAGTCCCTCGCCTTGGTGGGTGCGCAGGAGCTGTACATGAGCGCGCTGGCCTTGACGCCGTACTACAATGTCTCTAGCTTGGTGCAGGGACAAGGGGCTGATGTCCGACAAATCACGTTGCCCCATATGCTGGAGTGGCTTGGGCTAGAGGAGCTGGCCACGGGCGGCGCCAGTGAGCGCGTGGCCAAGGCGCGCACCGATGCCCTCTTCTTGATGCTCCTGTGTCAGGGCAGCGCCTCCACGGATCTGGCGCCGGTGGCAAACCTGCGGTTCCCCGCCCTCTTCACCACATACCGTAAACGTGTCCTGGGGTTAGAGGAAACGAGGGACGGCACGCACGCGGCGCCTGGTGCCGATGAGCGACCTTTCCTCTTTGCCGACGTGCCCGGCAACAAACTGGAGCTGAACCTTGAAGTTCTCGCAGCCCTTTTAAAACCATTCGTGACGTCTGGTGGGGTGCCCACGGGGCCTGATCGTCTGGCGGACGGGTACCTCGAGCTGGTCTTGCAAGCACACTGCTCCCTGTGCCTGGGCCGTACCCCAGACCCGCTGTTTCTCCCAGAAACGTTGGCACCGGGCGGGCACTCAGGGGTTGGCACAGGGGGCGCTTTCCACTCCATCACCGCCTCGCAGCTCTACGCACACGTGATGTTCTTGCTGTCAGGCAGCAACGCGGCCTCGCACAAGGGCAGACGCTGTGCTCTAGAAATGGCAGAGGATGCGCCACCACCCAAAACAGAAGCTAGCGAGGCCGACGAGGGAGGGTCCTTGAGCCCACCGCGAGCGTATCAGCCTTTCTTCTCCCCAAAGCAGCCCCTGACCGCTGCCGAGTACACCGTGCTCTGCCACAGTACCACACCAGGGGTTGAGGCCGCGCTGCAACTCTGCCTCAACGGTGCCCAGACAGGAATACCCGCGGTGGCGACGGCAACCGTGGGGGCAGGACCCTCGCAACCGCATCGACACCTCGTCCCTCGGCCAGAGACCCTGAAGCGAATCACGGCGGCCGATCCGCACGGCGCGCTCGAACTCGTGCGCACGACCCTGTCCTACGCCTCTGCCAGCCGTCCGCACCACTGCGTATGCTTTTCCCCATCGTACCGATGGTTTCAGAATGCACGCACGAAGCTGTGGCGCATGTCGTACGTTGACATTGGCGCACGAGCGGCGGAAAAGGAAATCCGTCGCGTGTGCAACGCGGTCTCTGGAGTCGCCATGCGGGCGCAGACGGGTGAAGATGCACCGACCCTCTTTGACGCGGACAAGCAGGGGTGGGGGCCATTGCAGCACTTTCCATTGAAGGAGTCCCCGGACGCGTTGGCTCTTCAAGACGCTGAGAAGGTGGAGTCACCTACCACGCTGAAGGTCCTGACGTGGAATGTGATGTTTGATCGGTACAGCGGGCAGCCCACCCCCTTGGGAATGCCAGGCATTGACTGGTGCTCCCCCAAACGGTACCCCGTCCTGGCCAAGCTCATCGCCGCCGAGGACGCCGATGTGGTTGGAATGCAGGAGGTCGAGGCACCTTTCCTGGCGTACCTGTCGAGTCAGCCTTGGTGCAAGGAGCGCTACGTCATTTCGTGTGCCCCGACGAGCCCGGTGATTGCGCCGTGGGGTGTGGCGATGCTCGTGCGCCGGCGCCGCCTCCCTCTCCGCGGCATCACCCACGTCAATATCCCTGCATGGTCTGGCCACCTTTCTCTTATGCCCGTGGCGACGCTGGAGACCCCGCGTGGTGGGCCCGTGCACGTGGCTGCGGCCCATCTACTCGCCCCGTTCACAAAGCAAAACGAAAATGCTCGCACCGGGCAAGACCAGGCGCTGCGCCTCCAACTCACCAAAGGGCTCCCGAGCGGCGAGGACTGCATTGCCATGGGCGACTTCAACGACTGGCCGTCGAATGAGTTTGTCATGCCGGCCGAGACACAGTATCGGGAGTGCTGGCCGCTCGTGCACCCGTCCCAGCGTGGCTACACCATGGACGAGACCAACACGTTCTGCAAACTCAAAATTGAGGAGATCTTCTTTGGCCGCTCGGACAAGGTCTTTGTGCGGAGCCAGCGGCTGCGTCCGGTCGGCGCGCACCTTGTTGGCACGCGCAGCGTGAATGAGGAGAATGGAAACACAGACGCCCCTGCGTACCTCTTCCCGTCCGATCACTACGGTGTGTGCGTAACATTCTCCCTCTGACAAGAAGGAGCGTGTGGCCAGTGCGGATAGTTGTGTGCCCAGAAGTGCTGGAATGAGAGCTGTGTCTCTCCTAGGGCGTGGCCCCGAGCGTTTTTGGCAGCACTCCCTCTCCTTTCTTCCTCACATACTCGTCTTCAACAAACAAACGAAAATATTACCGTTCTTATCGTTGGCGCGTCGCCCCTGAGCACAATCCGGTGCACTAGCCTGTGCCAGACGTTTAGGAAGCGCAGAAACATTTCAAGGGGAGCACGACTTTCTCGGAAACAGGTGCCTCTCGCAAGGCAAAGGGAGGGAAAACGAAACAGGAAATGCAACGAAGGCCTTTTGGGTTTCCTTTGGTCATCGTGCAACACGTCCACCTCTCTGCAGCGTCCCCCCCCCCCCACACACACACACACGCTCTCCTCGGCCTCCTGTGACTTGCCTCGTCCCTTCTCTTCTGCTCGTTTTTTCATTCGACCTATCGATAGTAGATTGAATCCAAACATCGATTCCTCCCGCGTCGCACGCAAAGTCTTTCGTGGCTGTGAGGGAAGGAGAGAGTCAACAAGGCAAAATATACATACGCCCACCTCTTAGTGTGCTCCATCAGCCCTCATGTTCCGCTCGAGGTTTGTCTGCGCGCGTGCCCTAGCGGCTGGTACTAGTCTGTCTGCGGTGTTCTTCTCCAAACCTATCGTTGCACAGGGCAGCGGCAGGTCCTCTTGTAGCTCCGCGAGGTGGCTTGCATCTCCTGTCTCTCTGCATCCGCGTACCGCATGTTCCTCCCCGATCACCCTCTCCGCCCGGTACACGAGCACGGCGGGGAGCAAGACCGGCAAGGCCCCCGGGGACAGCGAGGCCGACGGCGAAGGCCTCGACTTTGAGTTCGACCCCATGGCCAGCGTGCAACATGACGCGGCGGTGGAGACGGCCAAGAAGAGCCTGGACAGTGTGGTGGACGAGCTTCTGCCGGACGGCGCCCCGCCCGCGGCGGCGGAGAAAGTGCGCGTGTATTTGCAGCAGCACCCTGTGGATGCTCTCATCACGGCTGCGCACGTGCAAATCACGCATGTCGAGAACCCGGAGACAGGGGCAGAGGAAAAAGCTTCGCTGAGTCCTGTGCCGTTGGCCGAAGCCCTGGAGCAGGCCGCGTTCCGCAAGATGAACCTTGTGCAGATGGGCCTCCGTGGCGACACTGCGTTCTGCCGCATTCGAAACGAGAAGCCGTGGGTCTACAAGCTGATTGCGGATGAAATGAAGGCCGTGGAGGAAGAACAGGCCGCGATGCAGCAACAACAAGCGCAGGACGGGCACGGGCACGGTCGGCGCCACGGGGGCCGAGGGGGCGGCCTCAAGAGTCTTGTAGACAATGTCTTCCGTGACGCCGTGGACGCGCACTTTATCGGCTGGAAGAGCAAAAAAATCTGCGAAGACATCAAGAAGGGGCACCCCGTGAAGCTCACCATCCGCGACTTCCAGTCCGCCGAGTCGGCCATTCACAAGCTGCGTGAGATGTCCAACGCTATGCGGCACTACGCGGAGGCCAATAACATTTACCATCACTTTACCAGCATTGTTGGCAACGACCGCGAGGCGAGCATCACGTTTTCCCCTGCGGTGGAGAACAAGCAAGGGCAAATCTCAAAGACGGTGAAGCACCCGGGCGAGAAGGAGTGGGCGCACGCCCAGCGGCGCATGCAGGAGGCCTGCCAGCGAGCGGGTAGGGTCGGTACGTACGCCAAAACAGGCTCTCTCAAGCCGCGTAACGTGGGCTCTACCATGTACCGCACCGACAAGTACGGCCGGCGGATCGAATAGTCCTCGCGCTTAACCCTCTCCTGCCGTATTTTACCCGTGAACGCATGTGTTTTCTTTGTCCATTGTCGCTTGTTGCAGTGTCAGTCCGTGCAGCATACCTTAGAGATGTTGCTTCCTTATTCACATTGGCGATATCCCACATCCCATGCATTCCATGACATGCTTCCTGTCACAAGATGCGAAAAGAGAAATAGAAAGAGAAAAAGAGGGGTTCTTTGCGGACGCCATGAAAGCGTGATGTAAGCAACCCTGACTTGTGCAAGGCTAAAGCCAAGGGAAGAGGGCAAAAATGACCGTGATCTTGCACTCTAAGTTTGTTTTTTAGAGGGGGGGGAGGACATCGCATGTGCTTGCAAATGAGGGTGTCAACGAAACGGAGGTTGCTCATCCAGACCTTCTCCGCGAAGCGCTGGCAGCGATAGCATCGGTGCCCACCAACATCTTTTCTCTGTGACGTGGCATTTCACTGTTTCCCTTTTCGTCCGACATCTCCTCTTTCTTGCGGTGCTACGCCGCGGTTTCGATACTCTGAACACACAAACATACGCAAAACATGGCGCCACAGCTCCCACTGCTACAATTAGCAAGAGAAGGAAAACTCAGAGCAAGCCCTTCAAGCGTGCTCTTGGTTGTTTTTTTCCCCTGCCTCTCTCTCTCTCTCTCTCTTTCCCCTCTTCGTTTAGGATCTTTTCGCTGTGCTCCGGCTATCATTCGGAGGCGATGCCATTGTAACAGTTGAAAGCCTTATCAATTGCCCCACGAGCGAGGATTCGATTCTGTTTGGATCCGTCTTCTCTGCCGTTGTCGTCTTCAGCGGCCGATTACTTTTTTTTTTTTCGCGCGTGCTGCTCCCCTCTCCCTCTCCCTTCATTCTCCTTTTTTTCTTGTTTTTTTTTCCTTTGCTGTCTCCGTTGCGTTTTCGTTTATCATCACATTTTCAACTTTACTTTTTCACACCTTGGTATTCACACTGTGGTTTGTCCTCGATCTGTAGGCATCTTTGTGTCTTGGTCAAATCTGTCTTTCCACTATTGTTTTCTTTTCCTTTTTTCCCTTTCCCCACAGCTTCATAATCATACCCACCGTGAAGAAGGGAAAGGCATTTCTTTAAGAAGGCAAAAAAGAAGTCTAAGGAACCTCGCTTAGCTCTTTTTTGTTGTTGTTTTTGTTGCTGCTCGTATTACACTTGTATAAACATCCCTCATTGGTACGTGAACGTGGACGTGCGGCACGTGTGCGGGGGAGTTCCGCTCGCCTCAGCCTGCTCATCGTTTTTTGTTATTATTATTTTTCCTTTCCTTATTCTATTTTCTTCTCCCCCTTCTCTCCGCGAATCCCCCGATCCGCTCATTTATCACTCCCTTTCTCTCTGTACCTTCATTTCTCTCTCTCTCTCCCTCTCTCACATCAGAGATTCGAATGGGTAACTGTCTTCCTAAGGTCAAGCACCCTAATGGCAGCGACCGGAGCAGCGCGGTAGCGGAAAAGAAGAAGGCAACAGCAAAGTCGGACAAGGCAACGGCCGCTAGCTCCCACGCCTCTCCTGCAGGGTCAGCAAGACCAGCGCACCGAACGCGCGATGACATCCCTGACGCCGAGGCGGCCTCTCCCGAGGAGCTTGAGAAACGAAAGGAAAAGGAGAGGAAAGAAAAGCTGAAGCAACAGCAACACGAGGAGCAGAAGCGGCTTAAAGAAGAAGAAAAGGCACGACGGAAGTTAGACGACGCCAAGGAGCACGGTAAACAGAGTACCTCTCCGAAACCAGCCCCTGCACTCGCACCGTCAGGACCCTCTCCCTCCTCCCCTTCCCCTGCCCCTAACGCAACGTCCCCCGAGTGCAGTGAATCCCTGCGACTGCGGCGGCCCTCGAAGCTCAAGAAAGCCACAGAAGGCAGGCACGAGGACCAGAGAGGGGATTCCCGAGGAAAAGAAAATCGCCCGACAACGCTCGAAGCCTCTGAAGACGCCAGCGCTCGCAGGCGGCCGTGGGCCCTCTTCTCTGGCAACAACAAGGGATCAGAGGACAATGACTACGAGCGCGGAGAGGATTTCCTGAAGCACCTCATTTCACCTACCCTCTCCTTGTCCGCTACCCTTGCCAGTGAGGGTCGCAACCCGCACTCCCCGAGTACCGCTCGCGGCCGCGGTGGCGCTCGCACGGCGGTGCCAAGGTTGTGTTATGACTCTGTCAGCGATGGCTACAATGGCAGCATCAACAATTACCCCTCCGACAGGGGCTACGGCAACGGTGCCGGGGGCTTGAAGGACTCGGAGGACGAATACATTGACGACCACGACTTTGACAAAATCCTCAAACACACTGTAGGCATCAAGGACGGCGGTGGGCCCACACAGCCACGTTCCAAGGCGAATGAGCAGTACCGAAGAGACGTGCTCCGTCAGAACGCCTCCGAATTGGCCGAGCGGGACAGGGACTACTACTCCAATTACCGTCGCCGCATGATCAAGGCACGGCAGTTGCAGCAGCAGAAACGGAAACTGCATCGCGGAGACCAGTCGACGACCACGAGTCCAACGATGACGAAGGCGGAAGCGGTGCGCGCGGACAAGAAGAGCGGTGCGCCAGCCGCGTGGCATAACACTGACGTACCAGCGTTCGCGCACCAGCACGGTCGCAACGAGCATCCGCTCTCCAGCTTTGTCTCCCACCCAGCTCTGTCACCGTCCGTGCCGCTGAAGGACGCAAGAACAGCGACCCATCACAACCAGACCGTCCTGCTTAGCGCGGATGCTGTCGCGGCGGTGGTGCCAGACATCCGGCTGCACCCTCGGCTGGCCAAGGCGACACCGCCTCCGTCTACGACCACCATGACGGCTAGCATCACGGCTCTATCGATGGCTGAGGCGTCCATGAGTCGAGCACCGACAGCTGTCACGCCCCGAACGACTCTGGACCGTGACAACAACGCCGACGGCAAAGGGAAAGAAGGGGGCCCTGGTCTGCTTGACGCCATGTTTGAGCGTCTGCATAGCGACGTTGACTTGGACGAGGAAGACGACGCGGCCGAGGTGCCTGCCGCCGAGCCAGAGTTCGAGTTCGACGTCAACCAGAGCTTCCGTCACTCCTCGACTGCGGGGACCGATCTTGGCGACGGCGACGACTTGCTAGGGTACTTTGGTGACGAGAACGACGACAGCGAGGAGGACGATTTGCTGAAGGCGCAGATGGCGGCGCAAGGCATCACCCCCAACGCCAACGGCAACAATGACGAGTGCTATCAAGCAGACCAGCAGAGCAGCGCGCTGCCCATGCTTCTCACGGGCCTCCGCAGCCCGCAGCGGCGCATGGTGGAGCAGGCGATGAAGGAGGCGCAGCGGCAGCAGGACGCGCATGACAAGGAAAGCGACTCTGACCATGGCGAGCGGGAGGTTGAGGAAGGGTACCCTGCCGCGGTGTTCGCGGGCTCGTTTCCGGGAACAGGAGGTCGGTGCCACGACTACTTTGTCGACGATTTTGCGCGTCCGCTCCCATCCGTGTCGAGGGGCCACGACTTCGTCTATGGCGAAGACGTGTCCATCGGCGCTGCTGCGCGAGAGGCGGCGCTGCAGCAGCAACGGTGGCAACAGCAGCAACAGCGCCTAGAATCCCGCCAGCCTGTAAAAGTGTCTCCACCGCCTGCTACACAGGTACCTCCGTCCCTAGCTGCCGAACCCTCCGCCCCCGCACAGGCCGTGCCACCGCCACCACCGCAAGAGGCTGCGACGCCACCGCAGGAGGAGGAACAGGAGCGTGTGACGCCCCCTCCCCCTGAAAACCCTGTGGCTCCTCCCACCCCTGCCGCTGCGCATGCGGACCGTGTCCCGCCAACGGAAGCGGCCCCATCCGTGCAAAGCAGCTGCCCGATAACGGCCGTGGAGGTTACGGAGACCTCTCACGTCGTGGTGCCACCTGCGCCAGTCCTTCCACCGCACGCGCCGGACGGAGGAGACGAAGAAAGTCCGACGCTGAAGCGTGTGCCGTCCACCAACTCGATTCGATCCGTCACCACGCAGCGGCACCATCCCCAGCGAGCCGTTGACGGCCCAGCAGGTCGCAGCGAGACACCGCTGCTGCTGGACAGCCGAAACGAGTCCGTCATCACCGCCCCAGCGTCACCCCTGCGCCAACCACCTCCCTCGGCCACCGCACCCCAGGTCTCTCACGCAGGGAGTGAAAGACCACAGACAGACGGGCAGCAGCATGGCCAGCACGCACGCACGGCGTCGATACCGTGGTCTGAAGTCACGGTGGCCACCATCCCCGCCGGCTTCTCCGCCGCACCGAATGCGCGAGGGAAGGAACAAATGTCCTCGCGGCAACGCAGCGCACGGAGGGAGGACCGCGGCGGCGCTGTAGACCGCACGGACCGTCGCAGAGACGCCCAACCTCACATGGGGGCGTCCGCGCCAACGCTCAGTAACGGCACGCCGTCCTGTCTTCGTGACACGGGCAGGAATCGCAACGGCGGCAGCTTTCGGGACGCCGATGGACGCCGTCTCTACGCCAACTCCTTTGCCTTGCCGCCACGCCGCGACGCTGGCGTTGACGCCTCCTCCTTCGCCTCTGTTCCTAGCCTCTCCCGTGCGGAGGCCCGCCGGCAGAAGCAGGAGCGCCTCGAGCAGAGAAAATTAAACACGTACCGCTACAGTGAGGACAGACGGCGGGGCACCACGGGCTTGGGTACCCGTGCGGGCGGTGGTGCGGCCGGGGGCGAGGGTACCCTTTCACGGAATGGAAGAGGAAAGTACGACGAGTATCGGAACTCGGCCGAGTACCGGAATGCCGGCATGTTCCTCATGAGCTATGCCCCGGGCAGCCAGTACGGAGGTGATGTTGGCGACGGTGACGGAGGCGGGGATGGCGGCGGGGGTGACGGTGGCGGGGGCGGAGATTAGGAGTCAAGACGAGCTACAAGCGAGGTAGCCTACGTGAGCACACGCTTGGGGCACGCACACGATCCTTCATGTATGTGGGTGTGTGTGTGTGCTTGTTTCAGCTGCCTCCAACCCATCAAACCCATATTGCTCGCTTTCACTGTTTCTTCTTTTGTTGAAGTCTTCCACCGCGCCTTATTCCTATCTTCTTGGCGAACGAAACGAGTTTGTTTTTTCCCGACATGATTTTCCCATTTCTTTTCTCTGCGTCACTCCTTTCTCCTTCGACGCACTTCTTCACCTGTTCTCTTCCTCCTTCTGTATTGTATCTTCCCGCTTGTATACCGCTTGGCGGCACGCTCTACTTACTTGTATCCCTGTTTCACACACAACAAAAGAAATTACTGGAAGAGTACTTTCGAAATGGAGCGTGACACATTCGGTGTGCTGCGGTTGCCTCACCGTGAGAGGTCGACCGGGGAGTCCCCTTTCTGGCTATTTTCGACGTGTGAGGCCCTCCTTCCCGTGGCGCACACACCCACACGTGATAATGTGGAACAGACAACACAGTAGAAAGCCATGCAAGTGTGTATGTGCGTGTCTGCAATGGAGGTGCGTGGGGGAATCCATCCTCGACGTAACACTGCACCAGGGCACACATGATGTCGTCACTCCTTGCTCCACCTTCATCGTCTTCTTCTTCCTACATCTCTATCATGCTCCAAATAAAGAAGCAGGTGAAATTTATTTTAAAAACATCACTGTAATATTTCCGTCCTTGACATACTTCTGTTGTCGTTGCAGAGAAGAGGAATTGCGGAGGAAAAAGAAAAGCAAAGAAAACACAGCCAAGAGGGTTCCCCACACTATGCACTCAGACGCACCCACCCCAGCGCCGTCAGCCCCTGCGGCCGCGGCGCCCAAGAGCACCTTCACGGTGTCCGGCACCGGCACCGCGCCTCCTGCACCCATCCGTCGAGGTCGCGGTGCCTTCACGCATCGGCTGCGCACCGAAGACATGGAGCAGCAGCAGCAGCGGATGCAGCAGCAGCGCGATAACGCGGGCGAGGTGGCGAGCTCCATCATGACCTCCGCCACCACCGCTGTGGTACTGCAGCCCACCATGCTACACAACAAGAATACAACGGGCGGCAGCGTTGCACCAGAGGACGAGGCGGCCGCCCCTAACGCGCAGGAGAAGAAGAACATCCCGCTGGAGCCTGTGGTGTATGCCAACCCCGCGGCGGCCTTGGCGGCTGCGGCAGCGGCAGCGGCCACCTCCAATGACCCTCGCAACCGCGAAATCTTTGGCATCTTCCATGAGGAACCCGCTGACACGACGCGCCAGCTCTTCTTCCGTGGTGAGAAGCGGAAGCGCTACTGCATGATTGTGGGTAACCTGCAGAGCGGTCGCCGTGTGGTGACCCTCAAGCTATTTGGGCACCGCGGCCTGAAGCCGTTCAAGCTGCAAGGAAAGATGATTCGCCTGATTAACCTCTCTGTAGGGCGACCGCGCACCCGCAAGCCCCTGCTTAACCCCGACGGCACGCAGCGGCTGAACGAGCTGGGCGAGGTGATGGTCGGCGAGCTCGAGGACGACGACGGCGACGAGGAGGAGGAAGAGGAGGAGGACCGCCGTGTCGCACCCCAGGCCCCAGAAAAGGCATCCCCACAGCAAACAACGCACGTCGTTGTCGAGCCAAGTGCCAACCGTGAAGAAGACGAACGGCCCACCACACCTGCCCCCGCCGCGCTCGTCGCTGCTGCTGCGGAAGGCGAGGACGCGGAAGGCTTGGCCGCCAAGCGTCGCGCCCACGAAGCTGCCGGCTTTCCCGCGGACGATCTGCCCATCTCTGATGAGGTGCCGGCTCCTGTCGCACTTGGCGAAGGGGGTGCGGGACAAGTTGAATCTGTAGAGAAGCCGGCCGTGCCGCTGACGGCGCCCCGCGGCATCGGGATGGATAGCGATGACGAGGACCCCACCGCTGCCGCCCCCGCCTTGGCGGCCGCATCGGCAAAGACGTCGGCGCCAACGCCCATTATGCCGATTGACGGATACGAGGATGCCCCGATGGCGCCTGCTCCGGCACCCCAACCGCTCGGTGGAGGGGAGACGAGCGCACCCCTTTCACGCAGCACAGAGGACGCCAACGCAGCCGAGCCGAAGAACTGTCGTCATGCGCAGCACAGCACAAGTGGTGCGCAACCCTCCCAGGAGTACGTTGAGCTCGTGGGCGAAGACGAGGATGTGGATCACTACTTTGAAAGAGAGGAAGACGAAGTCGTTCCTTTGACGGTGCAGCGGACCGACGACGATGGAACGGGCATGGGCAACGAGGTCCTCAGCCTGGCCAACAGCCCTGTCCTCACCTCACGCTACTTCTCCTCCCTGACAGAGTACTTCCTTCGTGAGTTCCGCTTTCTTCTCAGCCTCGAGGATGTGCGCCAGCAGCACGTGTCCGTAAATGTGAACCTGGGGGCCGCCTACTGCTGCCTGGCGCGCCACGGCTCGCACTCCACCCCACTCAAGCACGCCACCTTCAGCCAGTTTGTGGAGCGCATGAATGATGAGTCCATGCAGCTCTACTTCATCAAGGATTGCCCAGCTTGCGTCTCGCGCGCCGTTGACCGTGAGTGTGGTGCCCTCGACCATGAGTCAGCCATCACGCTGGTCAAGATCCACTTCTTCTCCAACGAGCGCCAAAGCCGGTCCACCGCACGCGCGGTGTGGGATAGCGAGCGTAACGCCTTTAAGTTACTCGATATGGAGAATGTGGGCGTGAGCTTCAACTGGACCATCTTCTCCCTGGACGAGACCCTCATTCGGCAGCGCCACGAGGAGGCCAAGAAGAAGGCCATGGATGCGTCACCGTCGTCGGAGGAGGCGGCCGCGGCGGCAGCCAAGGCGGCACGCGCCAAGAGTGTCGCGTATCCTTTTGAGGTCGAATTCCGCGCGTTCCGCCGCTGGCGCCAGCACGCCGACCACCCCGCGGCCCCACTGGCAGAAGCCATTCTCGAGAAGCTGTCGACCGCCGAGCAGGGGCTGATCATGCACGGCAGCAGTGCCGGCTATGAGCACCTTGACTTGTCTAACATTTGCGAGCTCGACTACGCGGCGGAGGACATTAACGTGGAGTCCATCACAGTGGAGCACACGGCGCGTGTGAAGCCGCAGGGCACGGACCTCATGGTGGACAACACCACGTCCCTCTTCATTGAAAACTTCGCCGCCGCCCGACACCTGAAGGAGCAGGTCGCGCAGTACGGACCCGAAAAGGTGATCAAGCTCCAGAACGCTAGCAACAATAATTTTATGCGCGGTCGCGGGAACGTGGGCCGTGGCCGCGGTGGTCGCACGGGCGGCATGAACGCCATCTCCCAGTACGACCGCGAGCTGATGGAGAGCGTCCTGCGGCCTGCAGCAAAGCTGACCTTCTTCCGTTCACGCGGCTCAACCATTCACTGGAAGTTCCGCCTGGGAAGCTCCGTGGAGGAGAACATCGCGCCCATGACCGAGGCGCTGCGTTTTGTGCAACAGGTGCTCGTGACGGCCAACGACATTGAGCGCAGCTCCGACCGTGGTGGGGCGGCCCCGGAGGCCTTGTAGTCGTTCCTGGGCCACCGGATACTGGGTCTCTCTCCCTCTCTCTTTCTCTCTCATCACCTGCTGTGACTGGCCTTTGTGCAGGGTTCTATCTGTTTGCTGACGGTGTTTGTCTTTTATCTCCTCTTCCTTCTTGGTATGCATGAATGTGAAGCGCTCTCATAACTCAAAGTCGCGTAACTCCCCACCTCTCCCCATTTCCCTCGCCGTTGCCAGACTCTACCGACGAGCAAACTCCGTTAGAGAGAAAACAAGGATGAAGGAGGGACGGGATTCGTACAATGCGGACCCGCCACAACGTGGGCTGGCAAAGCGAGCGGTATCCCTCCCCCATCCCCCTAGCACGTTTTTCGAGCGTGAGACGGAGCCTTCCCATGGTATATTTGAGGCCCCGAAAGCACCCACGGCTCAGAAAAGTAAATGTATTCCCTTATACGACCCTCTTACTTTGCTGAAAGAAGAACACAAGTCATACCACTTCCTAACGACATTCTCTCTTTTTTTTTCTTTTTACGTGCATTAAATTCTTTCCATTCTCTTTTTGAATCTTCCTAGTATCACCGTCCCTCCCTTCGAAGCACCGCGTATCTACTCCGACTCACTGCCCGTCGTATATCTTTCCAACGCAAACAATTTCTAAAAAATGTCCGCCGATCCCCAGGCCTACATTGAGCTGCAGGAGCAGATCTCCTCCTGCAAGCGCATCGTTACCGAGGAGCTCAGCGGCGCACTGAACCTGGTCCAGGTGGAGTGCCCGCTTCTCTCCCGCGTCGGTGACGGCACGCAGGATAACCTCTCTGGCTTTGAGAAGGCCGTGCAGGTGCGCGTCAAGGACATTCCCGAGGCCAACTACGAAGTCGTGCACTCCCTGGCCAAGTGGAAGCGCAAGACCCTTGGCGAGCACAAGTTCCCCGCCGGTCGCGGTATCATCACCAACATGAAGGCCCTCCGCGTCGAGGACACCCTTGACGAGGTCCACTCCGTGTACGTGGACCAGTGGGATTGGGAACGCGTCATGGCCAAGGAAGAGCGCAGCGCCGACTTCCTGCGCGAGATCGTCGAGAAGATCTACGGCGCGCTCCGTGCCGCTGAGAAGCGCATTGTGGAGAAGTACCCCGCCGTTGGCCCCGCCCAGCTCCCCGAGAAGATCACGTTCCTGCACAGCGAGCAGCTGCTCCGCAAGTACCCCGAGCTCGACCCCAAGTCCCGCGAGCGTGCCGCCGTGCGTCAGTTCGGCGCCGTCTTCCTTATCGGCATTGGCGGCAAGCTTAGCCACGGCGACAAGCACGACGCGCGCGCGCCGGACTACGACGACTGGTCCTCCCCTGTCTCCCACGACAGCTCCAAGGTGGGCTTTCCTGACGACGCCCCTTCCGTCAACCAGCTCATCTCCCTTGAGGGCCTCAACGGCGACATCCTTGTCCACAACAAGGTTCTGGACGACGTGCTGGAGCTCTCCAGCATGGGCATCCGCGTCGACCCCGACACCCTGCGCCGCCAGCTCGAGATCACCGGTGACAACGACCGTCTGGTGTTCCCCTGGCATAAGGCCTTGATGAGCGGCACGCTGCCTCAGACGGTGGGCGGCGGCATTGGTCAGAGCCGCACGACCATGTTTATGCTGCGCAAGCAGCACATTGGGGAGGTGCAGTGCAGCGTGTGGCCTGTGGAGATCTCCAGCAAGTTCCATTGCCTGTAAGAGACAGCTCCCAAAGGTCAGCGTGTTTGCCTCTCCTTGCCAAGGCGGAAAACGAGAGGAATGCAGGGATGCAAAAAAAAAAAAAAAAAGTCACGTGTAGCGGCACACACCAACACAAAACGGGCTTTATAGGCTCCCTCCCTCTGTCTCTCTGTCTCTCTCTGTACCCAAACCTCTGATAAATGGACCTTGGCAGACAATGTCTTGGTCCACCGCATGGCGGTCAAACAAACAAAAATAATAATAATGAACACACACGCCCGTTCACCCAATTCGTATAGCCCAGTGCTGGCGCCACACCCCGCAATCTCGCTCGCCCGCTGCCCATCCCCCTGTCTTCACACGACGGTGGAGGCGGATGTCAAACTTCTGAAAGCGGGCGGCACAAGCCTGGGCCCCGTGAACTATTAAAAGTTGAACCTTTACATAAGGAAGAACGAGCGCAGCACTGTCACAAGAGGCTGATAACATGTGGAGGAGAAGGGAGAAGCGCATCAGTAAACCATCTGCATTGCCACTGTGGTTCACTCTTCATCCCACACGTTGCCCCTTCTTGTTCGTGACCCTCTCCGCACTTCCATTCCTTCCTTTCTCTTTTGTTTCGCGCCCTTCATTGATTCACTTTCTCGATCACTTCTTTTTCGAACGTCCGCTTTCGTTTCACAACGTTTCCTTCTCTGACGGTGACCGCCCTTTGTTGCTCTTCTCTCTCTCTCTTTCTCTCAGCAAGACCTGACAACTGTGTCTCTCTTCTTTGCGCTCGTCCTCTTGTTCACTGTCTTTCCTTGTCGCAGAGATGGAAGCTGAAACGTCAATTACTCGAAACGGCGGACTCCCATTTTCAATTCAAATACCAATTTCGAAGCGTAGCCTCGAAAGCAAAAAGAAGCATGTCCGCGAAGATCCGGAAAGAAAGAGTACATCATGTGAATGCACCTTGCGAAAGAGAAAGAGAGAGATGGCGCGCGATCGCCATCGCCGTCGGACAACCGTTCCTGGCAGAAATTCGTTCTTCCTTCTTTTTTCCATTCGTGGGGCTTAATGCGCGTACTCTCCCTAGACGTGCGTGCAAGTCTTCTCTTTTCCCCTGCGTCATGTAGGAAATTGTTCACACCGTTGGGACTGAGACGAGTGGAAAAGACGGAAGCTGCCGATGTTTTTTTTGTTTTTATTATTAAAACAATAAATTGTGTGTGACATTCATTTCCCTTCCGTCCGTGTGATGTGTGCGGTGTTCTCTCTTGTTGTGGATCTGCGTCGTGTGCGGTGGGGACTAGGGTGAACTGGGTTTCCTCAACTCATTTTTTTCCCCCCCTCCCCTCGCACGTGATGCATCCTCCTTGTGTTCTTCATCAAAAAAAAATAATCAAAAAACACTTCACTGCTCTTCCTGTTGTTCGCACCCTTCAAGCAGCGATGATGCTCTTTTTTGTTGTTTTTTTTCTCCGAATTCTGTGATTTCCCACCTTCTGCGTTCAGGTACCTACCTGAATGTGAGCGCGCCTTGCGCTCGTTCCGTTTTTCCCCCTCCTCCCACCCCTCACCCGTCTTCTCTTTCTGTACGGTGCCCCTCGTCAACTCAAAATATTATCAACCGAGTGTTGTGTGGTCCCGCTGTCCGGCTTTTCGCTTGGCCTCCATGGAAAGTAACATACCAAGTTTTCGCGGAGGCTTCCTTCCCTCCATTCCCCCTCTGTATCTCCTGGGGGCGTGTGCATGGGGTGTGTGTATGTGCGTACGTGTGTGCGTGTCTTAGTGCACCTCAACGGCTTCAATGCTTCTCGTTGACGTTCTTGTTGGTGAACCACTTCATGCACCCTCGCGACTGCGTTCATCACAGTCTTCACGAGGCATCGTCCCTTTCCACGCGCACTTTTTTCAAAGTTCTTCTTCTCGAGTTCACAAAAGGCCTTTTTACAAGCGAACGGACGCGCAATCGCAAAAGAACTGTCAGCCTCCGCACCCTTCTTCTTCTTTTTTATGTGTGTGCGCTGTGCTCCTTTCATATGTTTTTTTATTTTTTTTTTCTTTGCCCTAATTAATCCTAAGAGGCGTCATTCTCGCGCCATCCATCTCTTCGACCCTCCGTGTGCGAATGTGTGTGTTCCCCCCCCCCCATGTCCTGGTATAATTCGTTATGTCAACATACACACATTCACTTTCCATACCCACGGGTCTGTCACCACGCCTCCCCGTGTACCGTGTGCTTCGGTTCCTTCACACGTGATGTGTCGACTGACAGCACGAACGTACGCGCGGGAACTGCAGAGGCACACACACCCAAAGCGTTCACCAAGGCGACGACGAAGAAAAAAAAAGACCAACACTGATAAAAAGAAAAGACACACATGGATATGGCCACAAGTACTGTATGGTTGGCATTTTTCCCCTTTCATGTTAAGTGATATTACGTCGCTGGGCAGAAGTGGCCTTGCCAAGGCTGCGGGCGGTGAGGGAGTGACTCGGGGCCTCTGTTTTCGTGGGCACCACCGACACCCGTCCTGGCTTCTGTTGCTCGCACCGCTTGCTGCACAACCTGGCTTCGTTATTACTATCACACAGGGGATCCTCATGATAACGCCTGCCACCACCCCATATCGGGCTTCCGAATGTTAGTCTAACGAAGCCAAAAACTGAGAAGAAACGTACGACCTGCACCACTACTATACACTCGTCTGATGCTCCCTTCCCCTATTTCCCACCGTAGAACTCTTTCCCAAAACCCTCTCCACCCGCAAACAAAAGCATACTATAACCTCTGCCCCTAATTGCTTTCGCACCTCATACGTGAAGCTCTACTACACATTTATTATAACAGTTTAAACTAACCTGCAACCATGTCCTCCATCTACGAGTTCCAGGTCAACGGCGCCGACCACCAGCCCTATGACCTCAGCCAGCACAAGGGCCACCCCGTCCTCATCTATAACGTGGCCAGTCAGTGCGGCTACACCAAGGGCGGCTACGAAACGGCCACGGAGCTGTACAACAAGTACAAGGACCAAGGCTTCACCGTTCTCGCCTTCCCCTGCAACCAGTTTGGTGGCCAGGAGCCCGGCACCGAGGAGGAGGTGAAGGAATTCGTTTGCACCCGCTTCAAGGCCGAGTTCCCCATCATGGAGAAGATCCACGTGAACGGTGACGATGAGCACCCGCTGTACAAGTACCTGAAGCACGCGAAGAAAGGCGCGCTGGGCACCACCAGCGTCAAGTGGAACTTCACATCGTTCCTTGTGGACGGCGAGGGTCACGCGGTGGCGCGCTTTTCCCCTGGCGCCAAGGCCTCCGAGATTGAGAAGAAGCTGCTGCCGCTGCTCAAGGGCGCCACCGCCGCCGACGTTAGCGACGTCAGCGAGGAGGACAAGGCCGAGGAGAAGGCCGAGTAGGGTAAGGGCTTCAAATAAACTAACGCGCAGGGGCTGAGTGCGAGAGAAAGTCCTCCAACCGTCAAATGCGTTGTAGGGTACGCGTCACGGCGCTTCGCAAAGAAACACGTCCACGCCGCACAAGGCAAAGGGTCTTCACTTTACCCTTTGTTCCCCCTCAGCTCTCCACAAGTTCGCCCCAATTCCACCGCATCACGCGTTCTCTCTCGTTCCGCGTTGAAACCGACGACGGCTCACACTAGCCTCTTCCGTCTCTCTCTCTCTCGTACTCAATTCGTGACAGAGACGCTTGACAAGGTGCAGATACCTTTGCACCACCTACCCCAACCCCCACCCCTATTTCAATGCGTGACGTGTAGCGTAAGCACTTGCACTTCATGTGCTTTCACGTTTCATGCGTTTCTTTTTCTTTGACGTGATTAGTGCTACTGTTTTTGTTTTCTTTTTCATTCCCTACTCTTCTCTCCTCTTTTTTTGACCTGTTTATTTCTATAAAGCACATGAGGAACCCCCCCCCCCCCCCAGCTCCAAGCGAGTGGTTTCACACATTCCGTTTCCAACTTTACAACGCTAATTCCACAACTTGGATATTTATAAACGCATGGTTTTGTTGCATCCTATTACCGTCCTCTTTTTGAAAAAAAAAAAAAAAAGATGCCCTCGTGACCTCTCACACTGGTCGAGTGCCGGCACCTGTCAAGGATCTCTCCTATGCCAAAGAGACTTTATCGTTTCACAACAATGATATGTTTTTCTCTTCTGTACGCGTGTGTGTGTGCGGACTGACAAGGAGCGCAGCTTGTTGCTCCTCATCACCCGATTCTGCACTAAGCGCGCACACGTACAAGTTGCCGTTCACCTTCCTCCAGAAAGACGTCAGCGCCGGCTGGACACATATTTCTTTTTTCTCTTCCACTTCCTCTTTTCCCGTTCTCCCTCGTACACTGTCAAACATCTTCCGACCACCTCATATCTAACGCGCTTCGTATCTTCCCGGTTCAGCCCTCGTTTCGCCTCTTTTGGCCTTTCCTTTTCCTTGAGCTCGAAAACTGAAAAAGTCGATGAATTCCTTTCATTGGAACCCCTGTACCGGCATCTTTGCTGGTGTGAGCGGATGCACTTGTGCCTCCGCGACGGGTTTCCAATGAACGGAACTTCTCGAGGGAAAATCGAAAAAGTTTCGAAACGGAAAAATTGAGCTGAATGCTGTCTCGAAAAAAGGAGAAGAGAGCGTGGTCGCGTCTGCACGCTCCTCCACGGTGGCTTCAAGAACCAGCGGTGACACACACACACACACGTGCAGGAGGAGGCCACCACGCACGCAAGCGAGTCTGCTTCCCAGGAATGGAATCTATCGTTTGTCCGTAAGTGTGTCATGGATTGAAGTGAGCCTGTCTCTCTTTCTGTGACTTGTTACTATCACCCTATGCCGTCATTTATGTCGAGGTTTTCCTAACACACAGCACTCATCCGCTCTGCTTCCCCCTCCTACTATTCGTATTTGCTCATCTACAAGACTTACCACACTTTCTTCTTCTCGACCCGTATTCCCACCAAAGAAACACATCGTTATTACTGTTTACTTTATAAACAAAGCATCTCTGCAACCATGTCCTCCATCTACGAGTTCCAGGTCAACGGCGCCGACCACCAGCCCTATGACCTCAGCCAGCACAAGGGCCACCCCGTCCTCATCTATAACGTGGCCAGCAAGTGTGGCTACACCAAGGGCGGTTACGAAACGGCCACGGAGCTGTACAACAAGTACAAGGACCAAGGCTTCACCGTTCTCGCCTTCCCCTGCAACCAGTTTGGTAGCCAGGAGCCCGGCACCGAGGAGGAGGTGAAGGAATTTGCTTGCACTCGCTTCAAGGCCGACTTTCCTATTATGGAGAAGATCCACGTGAATGGAAAGGAGGAACATCCCTTGTACAAGTACCTGAAGCACGCCAAGAAGGGTGTGATGGGCACCACCAGCGTCAAGTGGAACTTCACATCGTTCCTTGTGGACGGCGAGGGTCACGCGGTGGCGCGCTTTTCCCCTGGTGCCAAGGCCTCCGAGATTGAGAAGAAGCTGCTGCCGCTGCTCAAGGGTGCCACCGCCGCCGACGTTGGCGATGACGGCGAGGAGGACAAGGCCGAGGACAAGGCCGAGGAGAAGGCCGAGGAGGCCAAGGCTGACCTGTAGCCACGGCTGACGGCTGCATCCACAGAACAGAAGAGCGGCGGTCTAGCACCAAAAAGAGGGAGCGAATGAAGGGTCTTTGGTATCCTTGTCCCATCGCCGCCCCGCGCCGTTCTGCGCCTCCGACTGCACAGTATCGTCACGACTGTATCTCTCTTTTCTTTTTTATAACTTTTGCTCGTATTCACCCCTCGTACTCCCCGTCTCTTAACTTGCTCTTCTCTTTCTTTCCTTTTCTTTCACGTGCAGAGACGCACATTCAGCATGTTGAGACCAATCAAGAAACATGAAATGGCAATTCGGTCTTGCCTCGCCAACAATACCGCGTCTCTGCTGCATCTTCTTTTCCTGTTCCCTTACATTTGTTTTTTCCGTTTGCCCATCTCAGTGTATCACAGGCCCCCTTCTTGCTCTCTGTACTTTGCATTCGGCGGAACATTGGTGGGGGGAACGCGCACTGGTCAAAGCATACGTCACCTGACCAACTGTCTTACTATATCCACAATGTTATCTTCATTGCTGTCCCTTTTGGTATTATTATTTCGCACACACACCTTCTGCCAACGGTCTGCAAGTGCTTCCTTTGCTGTCCTTACAGCACTGGAGTGTGCAACAACAATGGTATTCATATCTCTCTCACTACTATTCTTCTTTCTTTTTATTTTTCCATTCGCAAGAGTACGTTACCACGCAGAAAAACCAGACACAAGAGCAAGGTTCCGTGATGAGGTACCGTGCGAAAACGACCGGAAATGGACAACTACCAGAGCGTCCTGCCACCACATTCACGCTGAGCAGACGCCTCCTTTGTGCCGCCTGCGACGGATGGCCTGGGGGACAGTGAGCGCGTCGTTGTCGGAGAATGGGCGTTCATCCAGTTTTGGCGCTCTAACTATGACCTGCGAAAAACAATGGAATCTCATGTAGAGAGGTTCTCAAACCTGTGTGTATGTGTGTATGGTCTCACGCGTTCTCGGTTTTTCAAAAACTGTGGCTTCCTCTTATCTGGACGCTGTGACGCCTTGACTTCTAGGTGAGCGCTCTCTCATACCCACATCCTGATACTTCACCGACGTTTATATCCTCCCAAGCAAAGAAGAGAACAGAGAATAATATTTTTAAAATTAGAAATAAAGAGAAAAAAAAAAAACGATGCTCCGTCAAACGTCAACTCGTCTCCTCTTTGCCACCACGGCGGCTCGCCTTTCCATCTACGATTACAAAGTCAACGGCGCCGACCACCAGCCCTACGACCTCAGCCAGCACAAGGGTCACCCCGTCCTCATCTACAACGTGGCCAGTCAGTGTGGGCTGACCAAGACGGGTTACACCACCGCTACGAGCTTGTATAACAAATACAAGGACCAAGGCTTCACTGTTCTCGCCTTCCCATGCTCCGACTTCGCCAACCAGGAGCCCGGCACCGAGGAGGAGGTGAAGGAATTCGTTTGCACCCGCTTCAAGGCCGACTTTCCCATCATGGAGAAGATCCACGTGAACGGGGACCAAACCCACCCTCTGTACAAGTACCTCAAGTCTGCCGCGCCAGGCCTCCTGGGCTCGACCGCGGTGAAGTGGAACTTCACGTCCTTTCTTGTCGATGCGCAGGGGAACGCTGTGGAACGATTTGCCCCGGGGGCCGCTGAGGCCACCATTGAGAAGAAACTGCTGCCCTTGCTGAACCAGGGCAAGTAAAGTGTTGCGCTCCTGCGCGCGTGCATCCACGGCAACCACCACCGATGCTCTCATTTCATACACCGCCATGAGCGGAGGCGTCTATAACCGTCGTGTGATGTCGCTTGCCTTATCCCCTGCCATCGCAAAATTCTTGCGACTCGATTCTTATGGGTTCGTTGCTCTCCTATTCGCCCTCTTACTCCTCCATGGCCTTCCATGGTCCTCCATCTTCGTTTCAGCCTGGATTCGCCGTCGCGGCTCGAAGCATGCGTCCATCCACGATGCGCTCTTTCCGTTTGCTGCAAAATGCTTTCACCCTCGAGTCGAAATGAAAAGGGGTTACTGCCCCCAGACCCCGTCTGTCTCAAGACACGTCAACCTCAGTCAAGCAACAAAACGAAAGAAACGAGATACAACGATAACTTCGAAAAAAAAAAAGAGCTGGAAAGGGTAGTGATAGAGCACTAATCTTGCGCTGCCCTCTCCTCCTCTCCCCACTTCACATTCGACGACAGTGTGTGTGTGTGTGTGTGTGTGCGTGTATGATGGCACTCTATGCACGTCCGATAAAGAAGGAAAGAACCTGCATGGGAGTACCTTCCGTGAACTGTCAAATGCTGCTGAATGAACCTTTTTTAAAAAGTTTTTGCTCTTCTTTTCTCACGGGTGATTTCCTCGGGAAGATCTTCTCTGAAAGATTTTTTTTTATTCGCAAAAGAGCGTCGCAGCCCGTCACACTTTTTTCCAAACGTGCCTGTTTCGATTCTCATCACGTGGGGCGTGCACCGAAAACTACAACACCTTCGCTTCCCTATAGACGGAGAAAAGAAGAAGAACCCGTCGTCATAACATTGCTGCGGTAACCCTCGCCAAACGTTACGTTGTTTGTCAACAGACAAGATTATCCTTTATATTCTCTTACTCTTGAAAAAAAGGAAAGAGGAAAACTGTCAGTCCTGTGGAATACGCTCTCATAAAACCAGCTTTTCCCTTTCTTCCTCTTCTGTCTTATTTCTCTCCACACCTCCTTCGGGTTTTTTTTTGTTTGCGTTTTCCCTTTTCGATTTTCTAAAAGAAAAGCATCGTTATTTGACTTTGGGTAGAAAGGAATCGGAGCTGCACTACACGGAAAACGGAATTCCTGTTACTCATACCTCTTTTTCTCCCGCAACACCCAGATTTTTTTTAAAAAAACTGTTTCTGGTCGTCTTCTCACGCCCTCGCCACATCTATCGGCTGCTACACGTCCTCTATACCTCCTCTCCCCCTCGTTTACCTTTTCGATCAGTCCCCACCCGTGGCTCTCCTCCATCCATTCCAAAAACCCTTCGTGGAAAAGGAAAAGGAGAAGCAGCTTCCCCCCCCCCCCACCCCGCACACATCCAGTCGTCCAACGGACCGATTGAGTGCTCCACGTATTTCTTTAACGGAGCACGAGCTCGACTTGTGTTCCTCCATCCAGCATATTGAATTCGGTTGCCTGAAGGAACAAAGACCCGTGCAACTTACTGCTTGGGTGGAAAATACACCGGTATCAATAAACCATCCCAGACCAAGAGAGAAAGAGGGAGAAGAAGTCAAGACAAGACTCTCCCTTAGACGTTAACCATCCAACCACAACTGTAACGTCGCCCAAGAGTATGTCCCATCCTGAGGCAGGCGGTGACCAGGGGACGGCACCCCACGTGCCCATCGATTCCCCGCCGGACCCGGCCCTCGACTCCACCAAACCTGGTGTTGAGAATGCATCCCTTGACGAAAATAAAATGAACAATACCGGCGCGGTACCGAACAGCGACGCAGGCACGAGGGAAGCATCAGCCGCGGAGCCTGGTGTGCCGAGCAACGCAGATGTCAGCAGCAACCCGCCCACCACGTCTGCTGCTCCTGCGCCTTCACACCAGCAAACCCCCGTCATCCCCGCCATTGGGGAGAGCGTCACGGTACGTGCATCTGCGAACTGCACGGTGGCACAGCCCTTCCAGCCCGGCCCCAGCCACGCGTCCGACCCGTACGCTGGCAAGACCATCTACGACTTCCAGGTGCTCGACTGCAACCATGAGCTGTACAACCTGGAGCAACACCGTGGCGAGGTGCTTCTCATATGCAACGTGGCCAGCAAGTGCAAGGAGTACTCCGGGCAGGGGTACAAGACCCTCGTGGAGCTCTACAAGCGATACCACAACCGCGGCTTCACGGTGATTGCCGTGCCGTGCAACCAATTTGGCGGCGCAGAGCCCGGCAACGAGGAGGACATTGCAGAGGACGTCCCCATGCTGTACAGCGGTGTCGGTGAGATTGAGTTCCCCATCATGGCCAAGGTGGACGTCAATGGCGACCACGAGCTGCCGCTCTACGCCTTCCTCAAGGCACGTGTGAAGGGCACGCTGGGGCAGAGCGCCATCAAGTGGAACTTCACCTCCTTCTTGATTGACAAGGAGGGCAACCCTCTCGTCCGCTTCGCTCCCGGGGCCACGCTGGAGGAGATTGAACCACGCGTGCAGGAGGCCCTCAACGGCACGCCGCTCGGCTCCGTCGCCGCGGCGCCAGCCCTCAAGACCCGAGAGCCCTCCGGCGAAGAGCTGGGCAAGGCGACCCCAGCTCCTGCAGACCCGTCTCCGGCCACGACACCCTAACAAAGGACGCACCTCACACACTTTCTTTCTCTATCTTTATCTCTCTATCCCACACTCCGCTGCTACACTGTGTCCTTGTTGGTTGCTTGTGTCCGCGAAAGCTCTCTGATTATTTTTGTGTGTGTGTTTGAAGACTTTGATGGCGTGCTGTTCTTTGTTTGGCACAGCTGTGGTGTGGTGGCTGTGATTTCCGTTGTACTGTGTGTTGGGGAGAAGTAATGTGGCGTTTTGTGGATTTAAAAAAAAAATAATAATAATAATAATAACCCCTCTAAAACACAGCACACATCCCATTTTCGACCGTTTCCCAATGTGTTTACCTTATTCCATGACCCTTGGTTTCTCCCCTCAAGTTTGTTTTTTTTCCAGTGATTTTTGTTTTCTGCGTCTGGGTGTCCTCTCACAACTCGAGAAGTGTCTGATCCTGCCGTCCACCAAAGGTGCCAGTCGATGCGCCAGAGGCCCACCACTCCCCATGCAGACATTTGTTCTTCCGCTCGTTTTCTGATTTACTCTTTTCCGTTGGCGTGAGTGCTATTGTCGTTGTTGTTTTTTCCAGCTGTTCGTTTGCTTGCTTTATCCTCTTAGTTGGTCCGTTGTCAAGAGGGGCTTTCAGTCTGTATCTTCAGACGCCCAATATTTCCTTTTTGGTTTGTTTCATCCACGCTTTTTTTTTTTTTTTTCGGTTTCATGAGGACTTGTGTTTGACGTTCTTCACTCTCGAGCAGTTGAACGATTCTTGTCACGACGAGCCAACTGCCCCTCCCTACTACACCTGTCAGTGCGCCGAACCGAACCCAAAAATATTGGAAAAAAAAAACAGAAATGAAAAAAACGAAAAACGAGCTTGCGGTCAAGGCTCTTTTTTCCACATTATCTTAATTGCATTCCCCACCCACCTGCCCTATCCTTTCTTTTCGATTTTACGCGCTTCCTCGCGTCATAGCTTCCTGACTCCATTTGTCTTCCCCCTTTTTCTTTTTTTCGTTTTCTCTTTCAAACCTTTCGTGTATGCCGTTTCACCACATTTTTCAACATGTTTCTAATTTTCCCTAATGCATTTCTCTCCACGGCAACTTCTGTTTTAGTCTTTCTCCGTTTCGTTCTGTTTTTTCCACACTTCCTCACCCCGACACTTGCATGCTTGTTTCTCTATTCATCAACAAACATGCTTTTCACCTTTTCTTTTCTCCCCGTGTGATTTATATGCTCTTCCCTTTGACAAGGATAAAAAAAAAATTTGATGTTTTTTTGTTTTGATTATTATTAAGAGGGCAGCCTCGGCTTTATTCCGCTCGCGTATTCCATAACTCTCCCTCTGTTCTGTGACACACACCTCCCCTCCCATTCCCTCATAAGGCGCTTCATCGCCGAGGGTCCCTTCGGCGTTTGTTCGCCCACCGCAACGCCACAGCGGAGTCTTTTTCCCGACAACGATTTTTTTTTTTTTGATGTCCTTTGCCATTTAATTTTTTTCTTTCTCCTTCTCTCGATAGTGCTCGTTTACTTTGGTCTTTTCCCTCCCGTTCCTTCTTCTCTATAGCTAACTAAACTCGATCCACACTTACGTCTATATCTTTCAGCTGTAGCCAACCATGACAAGGAGGTTGCCCACAGAGGAGAGCACACAAACAAAGCAAGGAGAATGTGTTCGATTTATTCACATCCTCTCTCTCTCTACTACTACGACTACGACTACGACTACTACCGGTGCTGCTGAGAGAACGCACGTCGACATCACAATAGTTTTTTTCCAGTTTATCTTCTATTTCTCAAAGACAGAAGCATAAAACGAAAAGAAAAGGCGGTAAAAAGGAGCTGACAACAGCTATTCATCTCTACACACCATTGTTCTCTGTCAGAAATCGACGAAGCGCACTGGAACCACGCGAACGGATGGGATGCCGCCCTCCACCTCCCCGTCCCTGCCCGCCGCTTCCTACCACCCCAGCGGGAGAAAAACTAAAGCAGCAAAGAATGTGGTCATGGTGGCAACCCTTTCCTGTGTCATTTTCACTTCTCCCTCTCCGTTTTTCGATCGATTGCATGTCATACCCCCTCTCTTTCTCCGGTCGTCTCTGATTGCTCTCCTTCCCGCTTCCTCTCCCTCTCTCTCTTCCTCCCGTCACATGCTGCACGAGCCCTGACATCAACAAGAACAGAAACGTGAAATGAGGAAAAAAAGAGGAAAACCTCATTCCGCACACTCTGGCGAACCTTCTACCGAAAGACAGTTATAAAAGCATTTGAGCTTCTTCTCGCGCACGCAATGTTCGCATTAGGCGGACTCATTTGTTTCGTGTCATGCGACATGACTTTCGCACATGGGCCTACCAGGTACAACGGTGCGCACATGCTGCACCAACTCTCTGTCTGCGAGCGACTTTCGCCGCCATCACTGCCTGTTTCGATAATTCCGTCCATTCTGTCTAACTTTCTATCTTGCTCAATGTTCTCGTCGAAGCGGTCAGTCAGCACAGAGAATAGCGCACGCCAACGTGTCCTCTCTCAGTTGTTGTTGTTTTTACTTTGAAAGCATTTCTGACTAGTCCAATTCCTGCAAATATAAGCAACCAAAACAGCAGAAGCGACATCCCTCTGTGCCCATACATTCCTGTTTGCTTTACTTCCCCAAACTACGGTAGCTAGTTATATATTCTCTAGGAGTTTCAGTTTCTTTCATCTTTTTTTTTTTTTTTCATCGATACACTATCGCCGCTGTTGTTGATTGGTCGTCTCTCTTTTTTTTATTTTTTTTTATTTTTTTTTTTGCTCGTATCGTTGAATGAGTCGGCATGCTCTCTCGTGCCTGACCTCCTCCACCCTGCGCCGCCCGCGATGCAGCTCCCTGCTCTCAGCCGGCCCCCCTCTCACACTTGCCCACACCCCTCTGACGTCGACGCGCCGCCATCACAAGGGCCGTGCTCGCCACTTCTCGACAGCATCCCCGCACCAACACGCAGCCTCTTTCGCGCATCACGAGGGACCTCTTTTCGCTGGCCAGTCACTGGCCGTGCGGCTGCTGCAGCCTTCGTCGCTGGCCGAATCCCCTCATGCCTTGCACACCGTCACGGACGTGCCCATTGATGCAGTGGTGAGAAGGAGCACTCGCCAAGAAGGAAGGATGCTTTCAACGTCACTGTCCGCTCCGTTTTCCCCAGAGGCGGCGGAGCACCGGCAGCCCGTGCCTATGGAGCGCTCCTCCTTTCCCGCTGAATTTGTGCTCGCACACAGCGGCTCCATCGCACAGGGGATGTCTCTGGGGTTGACGTTGCCAGAGCGGAACGCGATGCGCATGACCGCACTGACAGCGTGGCTGAACACCCGCCGACAACAGCGAGCGCGCGGACCGACCCCATTTGCGATGCCACCATTCCATACCATTGCACGGTCCCTAGAGGAAGAGGTGGAAGCAACAGCGCTGTTCTTTTCTTCTCGGCAGCCGCGCGACGACAAGGAGTCGGCACACGCCGCGGCGTGGCATGTGTTCTGTCTCAAGACGCTTTTTGATGCCGCGTTGCAGCCACGAATGGGTAGCCAGGACGGCAGCGTACCTGACAAAGACACGCAACGGTGCCTGCAGCATCTCTTCTCTCGCCTCATGGCCCATCCCAGCATTCCCGCCGCCGTCCTTGAGGCGCTGACACCGATAGTGTCGCGCAGTTGTCACAGCCAGCACGAACACTGGGCGTGGAAGGCGGAGGTGGCGGCACTCTGCACAGAACGGAGAGGAGTCTGGGCACCTGAGGGTATCGCGGAGCGGGTGGCAGCGCTTGAGAGAGAGGCGGCTTCGGAGCCCGAAGCGCTGGCATGGGTGGAGGAGAATGCGAAGCAACGGCGGCCGCACGCCACGTGGCGTGAAGGACATCTGTCTTCCTCACGCGAAAGGCACGGTCGCGTAGAACGTCGTGATCTCAGCCCTCGGCACGAAATCAAAGGCCACAATCAAGGCCACAAGCCACTCACAGCGTCTGGACAGCTGCTGGCTGTCGAAGCTACACCACAGGAAACACTTTCCTGCATGTGGTCTGGCCGCTATCGATCCCTGGTTCACAGCGCTCTCACCACTGGTACAGATGCTGCTAAGTCACCCCTGTCCACGCTCTCGGGTGCGGATGTCGCGGTGCAGTGCTACGCACGTCGACTTATGCAGCAGGTGGAGGAACGCACTGGCACATCAAGCATCGAGGCCTTTGTTCTCTTGTTATCCCATCAGCAATGGCCCCAAGGTGAGCGGCAACGTGGCGAGACCCATGCTGCAAGTGCCTGTGCGCTGGCGGAGGCGGCAGCTTTTTTATTTTGCGCAGCGCAAACTGCGCAAGAGCGATGGGCCATCTGCGAGGGCCTTCATGGAAATGGGGGTGGGGCCCTAGTGTACAAGTGGGCCCGGGCGCTGGCCGCCTCCCCGCATGCACTGCCCTCGGTCGCTCATGTAGCAGAAGTCATCTGCGAAGACGTGGCACACGAGACGCTCACTGCTGCGCAGTCTGCGTCGATGACGGCCGCCCTTGCAGAGCTGCTAGCTGCGGACCCATCACCCAGACACGTGCGCATGGCCTTAACCGCCATCCCATCGGACGCACACCTGCCTTTCCTAACGCACCTGTGCGCCACGTGGCTCTCCCACAGCAACGGCAGCGGTGCGACGGACGACAAGGAGGGCGTTGCTTTCCTGACGTTCTCTGTCATGAGACTGGGCACCTTGCTGCTCGACGCCTGGCACCACGCCGACGCCGCCCACGACCGCCGCTACCGCTTCACCGCGGACATGGCGCAAGCCGTGTGGTCGGCCTACGTTCCCTGCGCAACGGCGCTCCTTACGCGGCGACAAGCATCACAGCCTCCTGACTCCACCAACCCTGCCATGGTGACAATGGACGCGCTGCAGAACAACGTGAGGGATGTGTGCGTTGCCCTCAACTACATCTGGGATGCGGCGGTGTGCCCGCAGCGGCAGCAGCAGCGTCGTCGCGTGCGACAGCGCACGCCCTCGGCCACATCGCAGTGGGACGGCCTGCGCGCGGATATGTTGGCAGAGCTGACCGCGGCAACCACAGGGCCAGAAGGCGTTGCCGCCCTCGGGCTGTTGCACGCACACCAGCCGTGCCCCCTCTCCCGTAGCCAGGACTACGTCGCACCAGCGCCCCTTGCGATGCACACCGTGGCGTACGCACGCCTGCTCCACGCGGTGCTGGCAGGCCCTGCTCCCCCAGATAGACCGATGGCATCCGGTGCTGGCACGGCCCCAAGGCAGAGCTTCATGGATTCTGTGGTCTTCTCCAAGCTGTGCAGTGCCTCTCTCATTCCACTCCGGGAAGTCGACAGCACATCCGCGGGACAGTTGCTCCAGGCACTGGATGCCCACGCATCGCGTTTATGGCGTGCTCGGGAGCTAGACACACACGCAGCCTTAGCCATGCTCCGGTGCACCGCGGCACCACGGCTGGGGTGCCTGACACCCCAGCTCACTGTCAAGTTCTTTGCCGCCGCATTGGACGCTGAGGAGAGGACCATGGACGGGACACCAGCGAACCGTCGGCCGGTCAACTGGTCCACGGAAACGGCGCGTGTGCTGACGTGTCTCACTCAAGCAGGTGCGGTCCTCTCCCGCAGCGAACGGGCCGCGGCCATGGTGCGCTTTGTTGCGCTGGTGCGCGCCAAGGGGCTCCCTCTCTCTGTCGAGGCCCACGCGGCCGTGCAACAGGGCCTGGCGTCGACGTGCGTATCGCCCCATGGGAAGTGTCGCGAACCAGCCAACGAGGAGGGGAATGCCGTCTTTGCGGATGTGGAGGGCCAGTACCGCGCGTGGCTGTCGGAGGAGGAGCACATGCCTCTCCTCCTCCGGCTGCCGGACCTGCAGCTCAGCTGTGCCCGGAGCCTTCTCACACTGGGGAAGCAAAAGGAAAGCCTCAAGTACATTCCTGACGCCCACGTAAGGGGAGTCCTGCAAGATCTGTTGAGCGTCCCCCGCCTCGCCGGCGCACTCCATGGGGTGCCGCTCGCCCAACAAAAAGACCTTGCCCGGCACCACACAGCGCTTTACCTCTGTGCGACGGACCCCACCCAGAGCTGCGAGGCCGCCGCGCGCATCAGCTCCCTGCATCTCCTGTCCGCTGCCCCGCCAAGCATGCAGACGGAGCTCCGCGCGCTGTGGCAGGGCTGGTATCGCGCTGCCAAACCGACGCAAGTACCCCCGCGGGTCTCCTCTGACAATGATGTGCCAGGCCACTTTGACCCAGTTTTCCGGCCCGTGAGAGGGCAGCGCTTCGTCGTACCGTTGCCGCTGTCTGTGGAAAGAGAGCGGGAACTGCGCGCGCACTTCATGACCAGCGGAGAGCCGTCGTACTGGTCTCAGTGCTGCGCCACTCTCAAGCGCAGCTACCGCCCAGCGTTGGCAGATCGGTTCGCGTTCTCGTCTAGCGGTGCCAAGCCACACAATGTGGAGGTGAGCACGTCTTACGTGGGGGTGGCGGCAGCACTGAAGAAGCGTCAAGGTTGAAACTTGAAAAAGAATATCCACTCGTGGCGTCATTCTGCAAACGAAAATGAAGAGCAACCATTGGACGGATCGTTCTCATGGTCCATGTCAGCGTGCATCTGCCTACCACCGCCATCCTACGGATTGCTGAGGCGGGTCACCCAAGTGGTCAGAGAAGGCAACAGGCCCTTTCACACGGCAAGCGTAGGCCCAACTTTCTGCGCTGCCATCGTAGCAAGCACACCATCACGCGTCTCTCTCCTTTGTTCACACATCATCCCTCCCTTCCTCCCCTCTCGTCCTCGTTTCTCTACACGCAGTGCGCTCACACTCCACTCGTCCAGGAAAAAACACATCGACGAGGCGATTTCCCTCCCCCTTCCCTTTTATCGTCTTTTTCCTTCCCATACCCCCCCCCCCACTTTAGTGAAGCGTATCCAACACGGCCGGACATGCTCCGCCGAGCCCATCCGGTGCTGAGGGCGCCTGTCTTTTGCCGCATCGTGGACAGCATGCGGGAGAGGGAGCCCTACGCGCGCGCGGGCATCCTCTACCCCATCCGCGTCGAACTCGGGGACGGGGTGACGGAATGCACACCGTACCAGCTGCAGGAAAAAGTGGACGAGATGCTGAACGGTTCGAAAAAATTTGCCACGGTGAAGATGGGCAAAGTGTATAACCGAAATAAGAGCGAAGCACGCGTCATCAAGGCATACGGGCAGTACGTGATGACCGGCAACATGCGCGGTGGCTACGTGAAGGGTGACCACCGCTACGGCCCCCGCGTTACAGGGTATGGCGGGGCGACGACAAAGCCTGGCCTGCGGTGGAACGGTGAAGATTTGTGAATAGGCAAGGCGACACCGGACATTAGTGCAGAAGGAAGAGACGATGTATGTCCATGTTGCTGTGGTTGCTGTTCTTCTTCCCATCAGTGCTCGATTGCTTGCCGATCGGATGAACAGAAACGAAAAAAAAAAATATGTTTGTATTGAAGAGTCGATACGTCACAAGCGCTTGCAGAACGGGGCTAGGAAAGAACACGGGGAAGAAAAGCGCTCTTCCTTTCTGCTTTTCCACACGTCTTATGCGCGTCACGTCCCCTTCGTTCAGTTGGGGTTAACCATGGCTGTGCTTACAGATCCTGTCATAGACTCCCTCCACATCCTCTCTCCCTCTCTCTCATGTTTTCCTCCGTTTTCCCCAGGTAAGTATAACTACATTATTGACCACTCTAGACGTCTATTTTGTTGAGGCCAGCTTCGAGCATTCGATCCCTTAGTTCCTTCAACTCACCTCTTTGGTCACGGACAATCCACCGAAAAAAAAAAAAGAGGAAAGAAAACAGGCGCCGCGACCATGTCTGCTGAGGAAGCTGCGACGATGACGGGGAACAACGAGGAAGGTGACAACGCTCTCGCCACGAGCGCCGCGGACAATGTCTCGTCGGGGCTGCAGCAGCTCCGACGCATCCGTCGTGCACGGACACAGTACGAGAAGCTGCAGCGCCCCGTGGACATCGCGCCAGGCAACCCGATCCCGAGCATCGAGGGTTGGGTGGTGTTCTTGACCAACCTGCCTCCCGACACCACCGCAGAGGACGTCCAGGACCTGTTTGTGGGCTTCAAGGAAGGGCAGCCGGCTTACTTTGGCAACGTCCGTGAGGTGAAAATCCCATTGGACCGCAACGGCCAGTGCCCTGGTCATGTGCTTGTGGAACTCGACTCCCAGGAGGGTTTCGCGCGCGCGTGTGCCGAGCTTCCTGGTTACCCGATCCCCTTTTATGTGGAAGAAGGCACGGAGCCCAGGCGGCTTGGGATCGGGCCCGCCTTCCTCGCGGAGGAGGACGAGCAGGAAGCACCGCAGGAGGAAGTCGCTGGGGAGAAACGCGGACGCGAGTAGCATACTGTATGTGGAAGTTGTTTCGGTGAATGTTTAACCTCTGTTGTCTTTGTTGTCGACGACCACACGCTAACGCAAAAAGAGAACATGCAGCACCAACATGTCAAGCGGGACACCGCGACCCTGAGAGCGAGAGGTGGTTCCCGTCTGCAAGATGGGTTCGGACGATTCTCTCGAAACCCATTTTCGTTAGACCTTTTTGGGTGGCGAAGTGCTGCCCCTGTGCCTTCTATAGAAATGCCTGCCAAGCAGCCGTAGCTGCGTTGAAATCTCCCACTTACCCCTTCTCTCCTTTAACTCCTCCTAGGCAGTTTCGCTAGGTAACTTCGACCTGGGCGGTGCCCGGCTGGGGAAACCCGCGCGCGGGCCCCAGCCGCCCAGGCGTTGCAACCCCCCGGGAAAAAGAAAACGCCCACAACCGGCCAAGGCGACCGGGACAGGGAAAGGCGCATCGCAAAAACGAGGGGCCCCCTCCCGTTTGCCACTGGGGTTTGGGGGACCGCCTGAAGCCGCGGGGGGTTTCCGCGACCGGCGAAAACGCCCACACCCATCCTCACGAAAGCAAGCGCAACAGGCACCCAGCAACACAAGGGCGAGGAGGCCGACCCACCCACCCGCATGCCCGCCCACGCAAGCCAAAACTGTCCAAAGCGCCTGTGGGCGGCCCAGGCTTCGCACGGCGCTTTCCTTTCGATCCTTCGGCGGGCCGCCAGCCTTCGACGTGCGTAAGCATGGTTTGGCCAACCTTTTGAGGACACACAGGCCGCCAGCGCCGCACCATGAAGAACGGGAGGGCCCCCGTTGCCCTTGCCACTGGCGAACGGGACAGGCGCACCATCCACAACGAGAGCAAGCCGTAGGGCGGATGGGGTTTCACGAAACTTGGCGCGGGACCTGCGCCAAAGGCCCCCTTTCCCGACGAGATGAAGGAGAATTAAACGTGGAGCCGCTCGGGATGGCGGAGCTACGTGGGTACCGCTCGTCGCCCCAGTCATTCCACGCCCCTTGCGCTTGCACGAGGGCCCGGAAAAGGATTTCGTAGCCCGGGGAAGGGGTTAGAAAACTGCGTCGGCTACGCTAGGGGTGGGAAACCGGCAAAGGAAGAAGGGAGGGCAGTTAAATGCCAAATTGCCATGCCTATAACATGCGTATTTCTCAAAGCATTCTTTCTGAGAATGTCTAAATTTCTTCTCCCAACATTCGTAATAACCTCGTTTTTTTCAGCACGTTGGGTAGAAACTCGCGAAGGGGAGGTCGGTTTTGAAGCGTGGCGCCGCTTCTCTCCACCGCGGGGTGCCGGGAAAGGGATGGGGAGGCAAAAATTCAAAAAATTTCACCTACCCTAGCGTGGGTTGAAGGCGGAGCTCATCGTGCGCAAAAGGAGGAGTGGGAGAAATGACGAACGCAAAGCAAAGTCCCAACACGGTTTCGTCATCCTGATTTTCCCTTCGCCAGCTCCAAGAAAAATGACGGGTGGAGAAGAGGGGACGGATCGCCGTGCAAGAGGGCATCCCCATAGCACACCAAACCCAGACGTGACACCCCTTTTTTTTCATGCTGTTCATCCTTCCTAAAACACGCTTCTGCCCCCATTTTTCTAGGGGTCGAACCGAAAGTCAAGGGTGGAAAATTGGGTTGGAGGCGTGCGGCCGTGTCCCTCCGGCAATCCGGAAAGCGCCCGCCTGCCCCGGGGCGTGTTGGGTTGACGGAAGGGCCAGCTGCATTTGCAGAGCGAGGGAAAGGGGACGCCCCCATGGAGATGTGACGACGCCTGTTCCAGCAACTGTTTCTTTTTCTGTTTTCCCCTGGCGTCCTCTCCGAAAGGCAAAAAGAAAGGTAGGTGAAACGATCGCGGATCACGCTTTTCGCGCCGTTGCGGGGGGGGGGGGGTATTGCAGGGTTTCTTGTCTAGCCGAGGGTTCTGTCATGGGGAGGGGAAATAAGAGTTTTCCCCCTTCCCCGGCCACCGCGGCGAAAGCAAGCACAGAGAATTCCTCCGGTACACCGGCCTCCGGTGCCACTCACACCCCCGCAACTAAAAATCACGAAAGCAGGATAAACGGGCAACGCTGTCGTTGCCGAGGTGGCTGTTTCGGTGGTGGGCAAACGCGCCGTCCGGTTAACTGTGCCACCGCCCTTCGTGACCGTGAACATCAGTGATGTGGAAATTGCCAACCATGTGCCTCTCTACCGCTTTTGTCTTCATAGCACTCAGGTCCCAGTGTAGAAACGCAGCTTCTCCTTTAGAATTGACTTTTACTTCGCAGCCCTTGCGGAAGGCTGCCACAACCACCGCTTTTCCGTGGAGAGCGAAGCATGTCAACGATGAATTGCCCGTTAGACGCACAAAGCAGCTTGAGGACAAGTATCCCTTTCCTCAGCTTTGAAATGATCTGGACGGTGTGCTTCATCATCAGCAGCTTTGTAGTCTTCAAATTTCGCCGCCAATTCGAGGCAAGGCAAATACAACGTTACGACCGTCTGAGCCGCTTCGAACTGGGCACAGGAGTTTACAGTGCACCAGCGTATAGCCAGGTATAACAAAGACGTCGCGATACATTTGGGCTCTCAGTTTTCCCTTTTTTACCCTGTTGACAAGGCTGATCTACCGCAATGCTGGTGGCAGACCTTTGCCAACGCACCTTCTTCGCTTCCGTTCATTGCAGGATTTGAATTTGTTTTGGTTCGTTGCTTCACTTTCCACTCTACCGTCGAAAAGAAAGTACAGACGGAAAAAAAAAACTCTATGTCCAAAAGAAAGAATTGACCAACGACTTGCTTTCTTCCCAAAATCACAAAGCACAGAGAAAGCGGAAGGTACTGCCTCGGGTAGAGGATTGACGGCGAAAATAGTCAAACAGACTAACGAAAAAATAAAATAACTACCGGCTCCACCTTGTGAAATACTGCCCTCTTTTTCGTACTGTTCTACTTTGGCAGCATTTTCCTCGCTCTTTCTCCAACGTAGATATTCCTGTTTCTATCGCCACCTGCATCCGCCGTTGTTTTTATTTTTTCGGTTCATTTTTCTTGCTTTCTGGTTCATCCTTCCAAAAACAACGCAACTGCTAGGAAAACAAAAAGAGTAAATGTCAGCCAACACCGAGGATTTCGCAAATATGCCTCCGGAGCAGTACGAGTACTTCACCGGCCGCTCTCCCTCGGGCAACCAAAGCGATGCGAATCCCCAACAATTCGCGTACGCAACTGGGTCCTTTTCTTGTCCGCATGAGCCGAAACGCACCGCTCAGAGGCAGCGCACATCACCAAACCGGTCAAGCACACCAGGAAGTGCAACCCAGCCCCCAAGCGCATCCGTAAGGAATGACATCTTCGACAAATACAAACAGTATTTTGCCAGCGGTGGGACGCCTCTGTCGCAGTCGTTGAACCGCAGTGAACGCTCCGCATCTCGTCTGAGCGATGTGGGGATGCAGCAACCCTCGGCAAATCGCAGCAACACTGGCTTGGACACGCTTTCACGTCCTCAATTATCACGCCCACAACAGCCGCCGAAACAACAGCCGCCAGTGCAGCCTGCCGCCTCTGCAGCACGCGGTGGGTACGCTCAGCCGCCGCAGGAACCGCAAAAGCCAACCAATTTGTCCGTCCGCAGCAACGCCTCTTCCACACGGCAGACACCAGTTATAGCTGCAGTGGCTCCAGCGAAACTTCCTGGCTCACAGCTGACACAGCCACAGCAACCACGCCCGGCGCATATTCCTCGTTCTGTCGAGAACCCGATCATGCAACCTCCCCCAAAACAGCAGCAGGACCCCGAATTTTATTTTGGCCCTGGTGGCGAGCGAGCCTCCACGAGCACTCGTGCCTCGGAGCCTCAGGTCGTGAGCGTGCAACCGTACGATTCTCTCACCGACCGCGCGTATCCTGGCGAGGAAGAAATTGCCCCAGAACCTGTCATGCAGCCCGCGGCTCCCAACGTGTATCAAACACAACCCAAGCCGAACGCATTGCACGAAATTCCCGAATCTTCCACCGGAGACATTGGTGGTAACGATGACGAATTTTCTGACCCCAGCGACAACGAGAGCTACCACGAGAGCTACAACGGCTCCAACGCATACCAACAGCCGCAGGCGATGCACGCGACCGCCAACGAACCTCCTCGCCGACCTTCTTACTCTCGCATGTCGCGCTCTACCGCCAGCGTCGACACTGTTTCTTCCGTGCCTCGCAATCAACAACCACACGCGCAGGATTATGCAGCGTCAAATGCCGACAACAACTCCGTGGACGCAAACGAGGATTATTCCTTTAAACCGCAGATTAACCGTCGCTCTCGGAATTTAGCGGCACGCCGCCCCGAATACGGCCAGGAGGCATCCGACCGTTTATACGAGGATGCGGATTTTGTTCGCAAGGGTACTGCGAAGAAAAATAAATACCAGGACCTAGACGATGGCTCAGATTTCGTGATGCCTCCGCAGCAACGCGCGCAACAACAGGCTGGAGATGGTGAGGCTGTCTTTAGCCGGTTGTACATGGACGCGAAACGTTTTAATGAGGAACGTCAGCGTCGTGAGCGTGAACTGGAGCGGCAACGTGCTCTTGACCGTGGGGAAAAAATTGTTGACGACGACGCACCCGAAGGTTCACAGGAAACCGCTCACCCGCACCGTGCGAGCGGTGGTGAAGGCAACGAGGATGGTGAGGGCTCAGAAATTCGTCAAGCAACACCACCACCGAAACGCCAAATTGACCCTGAAATTTTTGAACGCCTTTCGAAGCCGACCTATGTCGGGAAGAAATTCTGGCAAATCAAGGAAGAAGAAGAACGTGAGCAGGAGGAGGCCGCGAAAAAAGCGGAAGATGCACGCACCGCGGAAATGGAAAAATTCGCCGCGTACAACTGGGAGGTTCCAGCTACAAGTTTCAAGTTTGCCGATCTGCAGCGCCAGAATGCCTTGTTCGTTTCGTAGATTTTTTTTTTTAATTCCACGCAGTGACGTTCTCCGATACAAGAAAAAAAAAAACCTCTCACGTTTGCCTTACTTTGTGGAGCGGAGAAATACCGTTTACCATTCCTCTTTGTGTGCTCCTGTACCGATTTGGCGCTTTCTTTTTCTCACGTTGTGCCTGTCTCTCTGAATTTTTCAGACCCTGTGTACATTTTAGATATTTTACCTTTCAGTTTCACCTTGTCTCGTTTGTTCGGTCGTTGACCAAACACGTTCGCGGTATATGAGGTGAACTATAGCCACGACAGACGTTGTTGTGTGTGACTTTCCACTATAAAATAGGAAATGCGCACACGAAAAGCAAGAGGGTGATTTCATTGCTCATCGAAAGGCTTCCCATTGTTCTTTCTCTTTGAAGCTGTATTACTCCATTTTGAGAAGAGAGTGTGTACCTGAGGTTTTTTTTCTCACCCTTCTTTCCTACCCTGGATTCACACTCCAGTAGTTATCAATTACCACTCTTGATTTTTTTTCTTCCTCCTCACTGTACTCTCGTAGATTTGCTCTCTTTCTCAATTCTCATTCTGGTCAGACTTCCGTGTTTTTTTTTTGCTCTCTTTTTCTCTCGTCCTTTGCTTGGCTTTTTGTACACAACTACACAATGCAGTAAACCTCACGTTACAGGTAAGACCAGTAGTATGACAAGAGCACTAAAGCCTCTTGGCTGGTGACTCTGTTTTCTTTTGGACCTCAGTGTGACTGACGTCGCTTTGATAGCTGGTGTCATGGAATCGGAGACACGAAAATGCGGCGGGAGCACGCTCCTTCGTCGGGCTTAAATTACCCTAAATGTCACATTCCTTGAGCCAAGCTGTTTGTGCAAGTTCCAGCTATTGACTCCTCCTCATACATGTACGTACGATTATAATAAACCTCTTTTGAACAAACCTTCCACGTTTGTTGGCACTTGTCAAACCACCAAAGTTTCTAGAGTCTGCTGTCTTTGCCTGCGTTGGTCAATGGAGGGTAGTTTTCAAAAGTATCAGAAGGGGCGCTCCGGTGCCTTCACGTCCGAGTATCATGAACTGCTTGGCGCAACTCCGTGGATAGTTGTCAAGCGATTGTTGCGCAATGGGCCACCCACCGGAGACCAACTAGCATCTGCTTCCACGGAACAACACGGCGCAATTACGGCTGCTCCTTCCCCTTCATTAAGCTCAGAGGAGATATCGGAGGGGGACATCGCAACGGTGTTTTCCCAATTTGGCGAGGTCGTGGATGTACGTTTCGTGCGGCACAGGAAAACCGGCCGTTTCCTCGGCACTGCGTTTGTCCAATACGCAGATTACAGAAGCGGTATTGCAGCTGCGGACGCCATGAATAGCAATGTGGAAGAGAAAGACCTCGTCATCCTTTCTGTTGGCGGGCACAAGTCTCACTCATCGGGAATAACTGTGGAGCGGTGCGAAGAGGTTGAGGTTCCTGCCATGGCGAACCAGGCCGCGGAGACGTATGCAGAGTGGGAGCATCGTGTGTGCGAGAAATGACCCTCAACGCACAGCAAACAGTTATAGGGTCATGAAAGTGAAAATCAAGTTTCTTCACCCGCCGCGAGGTGCACATGCTGCTTTTCACAGGCACTAAGCCAATTCACAGACAATAATGAAAGAAGAACCGTTCCTGCATGTGATAAAGAACCAGAGTACCTGTCCAGGTCAAGGCGGGGAGCGCGGCTCGTTGTGACGTGCGCGCCGCGACAACGCAATCAGATGACATGTTACCATGAACTATGTCTCTCTCTCTCTCTTGTTATCCGCATACAGCACAATCAGATTCGCACGTTTTCAACGTCATCGGAGCTCGCTTTTTGTCCTTAAAAGGTGGAACAGAGCAAAGAACACATCCTTTAGGTTCCGTACCCCCTCCTCCTCCCCACACGCTGCCTTTTTTTGTGGCATTGCCATCGTTGTTCATATTATTTCTTCATATTATTTTCCAACCCTTTCCTTGATCCTTTTTATTTTTGCTTCCAAGGCTCGCTTTCTGCGTATTTTTTCTTCTCACGTTTTCAACCTACGTTGACTGTGCGCGTTTCTCGACTCAAAAACCGTTTCTTTCTCTTATCTGCTTGCAGTTTTGCTCCGTGTGTGCGTTGCTTGGACTGGTATTTCATGATTTTTCTTTTCTTTGAGGTGGTATTGACGTAATGGAAACCGTTTTGAGAAGATTCATCGCCGGCGATCTCTCTCTGATTTCCCTGCTAGAGTTGTCGATCGATGGCCCTCAAGGCGGTCCTTCTGGGGAAAAAGGAAGGCAGCTGTACGCCGTCATGGCGAGCACACTTTGTCGAGCGGGCGTAGAAATCAAACGTTCTATTACAGAAAATAACAGACAAGGTGCCGTCCTGCCATCAGAGGCTTGTGTGACGATCGTTCGTGTTCTTGCCACTGTGGGTGCAAGACAAGGCCCTGACGGTGTCGCATGTCGTGCTGCACTTCTCGCGATAGGCCTGCAGAACTGCCGCGACATGTGTCTTGACGCGTATTTTTTAGTTCGGTCAGAGCAGGACTCTCTGGTGGTGTTGGTTTGCATTCTCCTCAACATTTTCGGCTGCGCACTGACTGACTTACTGCAGAGCCAGCGCAACATTACCTACGTCGCCTCCTCCGCGATCCCATCGATCAATGTACAAGTTCTGTTTCCAGGGACATGGACCTCTGGGGAGTTCCTGCGAAGCACTGCTCACCAGGCTACCGTTGGCATCACCCAACCCGAGACCACAGTCCGCAACCACGCCCTCCCTGCCGCCCAGCAGCACCCCCACCAATCCCGGTTGGTACCGATTCCCCGACGAAGTTCTTTGACGGTACCCGTTCTCGGCACCACAGGCGACCCGACACCCAACCCGAATCGTCGTTTTCGTACGCTGCCAAAGAAACCAGCGAGCACACCGTACGCCGTGAATCCTCTCTTTGACGCTTCCACACGGGTTGAAGAAAGTACCGTGCTGGCGGCCCAGTACCCCGTGCCTGTTGTTGAGTTCTGCAATTACTACGGTCTTGGCTGTGCGCCACGTGTGCCCAACGTGAGCATGTTTTACAAGCACCAACAGGAAGTAGCCGAAGGAGTGCGAAAGGTACCTGACGGGGACCTCACCGAAATTATCGGTGTCCATCTACCACTGGAACAGGGAACTTCCACCGGATCGGCTCCATCGCCCGACCGCTCTCCTGCGGACGCTCACTTGACCGCTGTGACAGCGCCAACCGCCCTCGCCCGCAGTGCCCCGGTGCAGGAAGGCGCTGAGGAATTGGCGGCAGCAACCGAAGTCACCCGCGCAGCCGACCCAGCAAACCCCTTGGGTGCTCCGTTGATGCTGGATGGCGACGCAGCAATAAAGTCCTCCTCTTGCAGCTCCCCACAGCCAGAGGCCACCACGAACGGGATGTCAGAGGCCCTCCCTCGATTGTGCGCGGAGGACGAAGACCTCTCGTTAAGGTTTGTGGAGTGCAGCAGCGACAGCGTCGTGAGAGCCCTCAACGCTCGCGCCGTGGCCAGCGACTTGCTCAAGGCTTACTTGGAAAACGGGAAGCTGTTGGGGTGGGGAGAGAACACGTACCACGCTCTGGGCCCACTGATGTCGAGGGCGTGCAGACATCCCCCACCCATGGCATCCTCCCCTGCGTCGTCTGCCCATGCGGAACATGCACCAGCGGGAGAGGCTTTGCCCGTCCCACCGCAAGCACCGTTATTCCCTGCGATGGCCTCCCCGTCCGTAAATACAAATACAGCGCAACCCGCATCCGCTTCCTCGGCGGCCATGGCGTCTCCTCCGAGTGCGGTGCTTCACGCCACGGATGGTCGCCCAAGTTCAAAGCAGGGGGGCCGAGACTCCGGAGGTCTTCCCCCGCAAGTAATGTACCCCTCTGCCTCGTCATCTTCCTTTTTCCGCGCCGCTGGGGTTGGCGCAGCAAGCGTAAAGTCGTCATTCCTCTGCCCAAACAACCCCCACCGAAATTACTGCTTCTGCCCTACCCTTATTGGCCGCTCCGAACCCGTGGTCGACGTCTCGTGCGGAACGCTCTCCACCCACATCATCACCTTTACGGGTCTGCTCCACAGCTGTGGCATGGCGCACATGGGCCAGCTGGGCATTGGTGACCGCACCTTTGACCGCAACGAGACGGGTGCGGAGCGATTCCAAAAGACCATCCTCTCCCGGGACGAGCGTGTGGTCCTGGTCTTTGCGGGCTGCAGCACCGTGTCGGCGGTGACCAAGGACGGCCACGTGTATTGCTGGGGTGCGAACGCTTACGGGCAGTGCCTGCGTCTGCGGGACACCCCACGCGTGTTGATGCCCATCCGCTTCAAGTCTGGCAAGTTCAAACCCACGCTCCTGTCGTTTGGCCACCGGATGGCGGGTGTGGTGTACGACGACGGACTGGCGGGTCTCTGGGGAGCGGTGGAGTTGATTGGCAAGCCCGTTGCGCGCGAGGCGGCTGAGGTCGCGCTGGTGCCGGGACCCAAGCTCTGCGTCCGTAAGATCATCAGCCTGCCGGGTGTGTTTGGTGCCCCTGTGGCGCTGCTGCGGATGGGGCCGGGCCACGTTGCGGTGGTGACACGCACTGGCGACTTGTACACGTGGGGAGAGGGCTATGACGGCCGCCTGGGCCACGGCACGGACCAGGACGAGGCGACGCCGCGGCTTGTGGAGGCCGTTCAGCAGCACTTTGTGGTGGACGTCAGCTGCGGCAACCTGCACACCGCCGCCGTGGTGGCCACAGGGCAGGTCTACGTCTTTGGCGAGAACCGGTACGGTCAGCTCGGCGTGCGTGGACTGCAAGCACGCCGCACCCCGACACACCTGCCGCTGCCACACCCGGCGCTCGCCGTGCAGTGCGGCGCCATGTCCACGTGCGTGCTGCTGGAGAACGGTGATGTGATGGTCTGCGGGCCAGTCGCCGTGGCGGGTGTGGGCCTCGGCGCTGGGCGCGTGTTTGTGGCACCGCGCTATATTCTGCAGAACTACATCACGCTGCGTCTTGCCTGCGGCCCAACACACAGCATCGCCTGCGCGCTCAACCGCACGGTGGCACTGATGCGCGTGGGGCACTCTAGCATTGAAGAGCTCTCCCGGATGGAGAGCCTCGGGGTGCGCAGCGGGGTGCGTGACGTGGCCGTCGGCGTGGGGTTTGTGATTGTGCTGTCGGAGAATGGCACCATGGTTGCCCTCGGCCGCGGAGAAAAAGGCCAGCTTGGCGTGGGACCGGCCATGCGTCCTTCCAAACCTGGCGAGGTCACGGTGGTGTCCTCCTTTGAGAAGGTCCGCGTCCCTGCGAGCCAGAGCATCGAGTTTGTGGCGGTCACCTGCGGCCCCGACTTTGTGTTTGCCCTTGACCAGTCGGCGCGTGTCTATGGCTGGGGTAACAATGGGCACGGCATCCTCTTGCTGTCCAGCACGCTGCGTGGCGTGGGCCTCTGCTGGTACGAGCCCACCCACATCGCTGCCTACGACGGCCGCGCCATCCTGCAGATCGCGTGCGGGAATGACTTTGTTGCCGCCTTGACAGACGACGGGGAGGTGCTGACGCACGGCGAGTACGCGTGCTGCGGGCTTTCCTCCCCCCTCGAGACACCGACCCGCGCGGCCCACAAGGAGAGCGGCGGCCTCCGCGTGCTGACTCCTTCTGTGGTGCCAGGGCTGCGGCACGTGGTGTCCGTCGCCGCGGGCAAGTACCACGCCGTGGCCATGACAGCGGCTGGCGTGGTGTACGCGTGGGGTAAAGGAGTCCTGGGGCGTGCCAGCGGCAACACACAGGGGGTGGCCTACGCCCCTGTGAAGGTGGCCCTTTCTCAGTCCGTGCGGCAGCTGGGCTGCGGGCCCTTCAATTCCTTTGCCATCACCGATGTCGGAGACCTCTACGTGTGGGGCAGCAACGAGCATGGGCAATGCGGCTTGCACAGTGGCAAGCGAACAAGCGAGAGGCCCGGCGCCGTGGTGGTGACGCCCACCCTCGCTGCCCGAAACGTCCGGGACGCTGCCTTCGCCACCAAATTCAGCCTAGCCCTTTTCGAGGACGGCACCATCCGCGCGAGCGGTGTCCTGCGCCATGGCGGGCGCACGTATCATCTTGACAGCTTCTCCGACACCCCGCAGCCCGTCTTTTCGGCGGACATCAACACCGTCCCGAAGCCTCACGGCGGAAAAGGAACGTCAGCAGAGAACACGCGAAGTGACAGTGGCAAGGATGAGGCCGTCTGCCGTACGACCGCGTCCGCAGGGACACCCACGAGGGGACGCTGGGGGAGCGTGACGGCTGGGGGCGCGGCACACGATGGACGGCAGCTGGCGGAAGGTGAGACCTTCTTTACCCCATCACGGACCGTCACCCTGGGCGGTCCGGGTCGCGCCGCACCGACGGAAAACGTGATTCAGTTGGCGATGCCCACGGTCTTCGGCCTCGACGACGCGACATCTGCGCTGCGCGGAAGCACGGATAGCCTCGAGCGTGGTGGCGAGCGCTGGCATGTGATGCAGGAGCGCACACGCTCCCCTTTCCTCAGCACTTCCCTCAGCCGGGAAGGGCCGTTTCACAGGACGACGGGAAATGGCGGCAGCAGCACCGTGCTGAGCAACAGCGTGAGCTTGGTCCCGGACGGCACCAGCGGGGTGGCAGAGGAGCAGCCACGGTTATCGGCACGCCCGCGCGATGCCCGTCCCCAAGCAAACAACAACAACCCACCGCCGTCTGCGCTGGCGCCGGCGCCGCCGCTGGCGAAATCTGCCGCCTTCCGCCGGCCCTCCACCTCGCAGGTGGTCAGGCCTCCCTCCAAACCGGAGAACGAAAGCGCGGCAAAGGGCGGAGGTGGTGGCAGCGCCCGTGCGTCCTCAGCGTCCGTTGCCTCGTCCGCCACCAGACGCGCGACGCCTGCCACGGCTGCCGCTGCTGTTGCCGCTCCCGTGGGCGGTCTTACCAAACCCAACACATCCGGGCCGCCCACATTCACTGGTGTGCGCTGCTTTGGCGGCTGGGATCAAATCTTTGCTGTGGTGGAAAAGCACCGCCCCGCGTCAGAGGAGGTGCGCCTTGCGCATCGCGGCATGCAGGTGTACCTCCGGGCCAAGCAAGAGTACGCGGATAATGTGCTGTAGGCACTTTCAACGGCGCTGCGCTCGTCCGTCCCCACTTCCGGCAACCCGCGACGTGGTGGGACAGTCGCCCTGTATAGTACAATTTTTGTTTTCTCGCTTTAGGGTCCTCTCCTTATTTCGATGGTGGGAAAGCGGCGGTTTCCTTCCATGTGCACATTCCTCATGCCTCCCTTCTGCCACGCTCGGCATTGGCAGGCACAACCCCCCCCCCTCCCCTTCCCCCCACGTGTATATTTTTTTTCTCGTGTTTCTCCTCATTGTTGCAGCTGTCGAACCACACTGTTTTCACTGTACCAGACGTGGTGAAACCTTCCCCACGTTGTACGCATGTATACTTTCACGTTTGCTCATGAGACTTGTCTCTTCGTGCTTCCACCCTGTGCTGCTCATCCTTTCTGTTCGACCTTCCTCTGGCGGCTCACGCAGACTTTATTGGTTGCCACGGGTCCCTGACACCGAGGCGAGAGCGCACGGCAAGAGGTGTGGTGCTTCCGAACGATCACAACAAATGCACATAAACGACGTTATCCAAGACGATGGAGGGAGAGCGATGTGGCGTCGCCCGCGAGGACAAAGAAGCGGGGGTGTAGATGCCAATCACGGTACCGTACGCTCCTCCCATGGGAGCTGAGGGGTGCCCATACGCGTGCAAGTTGTTTGACACCATTGCTCCACAGAAACCAACAGGAATGCATTCCAACTGCCTTCCTCCTTTCTTTTCCTCCTTTCTTTTCCTCCTCTCTCTCTCCTCCTTGGCTCACACGAACTCGTAGTAAGTTTTGTTTTTGTAGTTGTCGCATCGTCTCCCTGGCTTGGTGCTACCACAGGGGAATATTGCGCATTTTCTGATCACGACTCATTTCCGCCATTCCAGCTGTCGTCGTCTTTTTTTTTTTTTGGTTTCTCCAGTACGTACACAGCTGTTTGTCGTCACTCTATTCAGCCGAGAAACAATTTCTTTCTCAAAGAATAACTTTCACTTTTCCACCAGCTTTGATAGTTAGACTTCGTTGCCCCCCAAGTCTCGTCATTTTCCCCCAAACATCACTTGGGGCTTTCTCTTTGGTTGATTTCCCTCTCTCTGTGATTTTTTTTTTCTGCACAGGTGCGGGAACACTTCAGTTTCCCTTTCATCGTCTTTTTGTTTTTGATTTGCGTACTTTCTACACTGTTCACTATCTCTTGTGCATTCTCTCCTTTCTCTCTCTTTCTCTCTCTTTTTTTCCTCTTTTTCTCCTGCACCCTTGTTGAAATATTGAAAGTGAAGCCAAATCGGCGCTCGTCTTGGTCCAAGTAGAGGCGACAGAAAAAAGGAGAGACAAACCCAACGGCCTCATTATAGTTCACAACCTCCTCACATACGGCTTATTACTGCCCAGAGTACCCCTAGCAAACAAAACACATAGGCGAGCGACATGCAGCAACATCACTCTCACGATCAGCAACGCCGCGAACCCCTGCTGGGGGAGCTGTACGCACAAACAACCGACCCCGAGGCCGACGCGATTGTATCTCGCTTCCACCTCAAGGATGGCCTCATTGTGGGCTGGGGTCTGTGCCGCGAAGGCGAGCTGGGCACCAGCCAGCGCCACAACCTCATCACCCCGTTCATGATTGGCGGCCACGACAAGGCCATTTGCATTGCCTGCAGCAACATGTCCTCGGTCTGGGTGGGCGTGCGGGGCATGCTCGTGACCATGGGGAGCGGCATGTGGGGCGAGCTGGCCGTCGGCAACCCTCGCTTCTGCCCGGACGTGATTGCCAACGAGGAAAACATGCCGATTTGCATTCGCCAAATTGTCATCCCACCGCTGGATCCGGCGGACGGCCTTGTGTCCGTGGTCAGCGGCTTCTGTTACTTTGTCTGCATCATGCGCAGCGGTGCGGTGTACGCGTGGGGCGCGAACAACTATAGCCAGTGCCACTACGACGCGAGTAACGCGTGCTGTGGGTTTGCCCAGCGACGGGCCATTCCGAATGAGAAGATTGTCGAGGTCGCGTGCGCGAACTTCTCGGTCATTGCACGGACGGCGTCGGGCAGCGTATACGGCTGGGGCTTTTCGAGGCTGCTCGGCGCGGAGGAGGATATCAAGGCGGAGCTAGGGAAGATGGGCGTTGATTTGATTGCCCTGGAGAACCCGCCGGGCCGCTACGCCGCCCCCCACCCTGTGAAGATTCTGTTTTTCGAGGGCCGCCGTATCGTCAGTGTGCGGGGTGGTGCGTGGCACTTCGCGGCGATTGACAGCAGCGGCAACGTCTTTACCTGGGGCCTGGGCAACAACGGGCGTCTCGGGCACGGCGACGAGAGCGATGTGACGGTGCCCAAGATGGTGGCCGAGCTCAAGGGGAAGCGTGTGGTGGAGGCGGCCTGCGGGAGCTTCCACACGGTGTTTGTCACGGAAGCGGGTGAGGCCTACGCGTGCGGAGACAATCAGGCCGGCCAGTGCGGAGTGCCAGGGCTGTACGCCGTCACGACGCCACGTCCGCTCCACATCACGGGCAACCGCCGCGCCATCCACGCCTCCTGCGGCCGGCTGCACACGCTGCTCCTCCTCAGCACGGGTGAGGTTGTCGTCTACGGCTCCGGCCTCGGCCTCGGCGTTGGCATGGGCTACGGCATGCGCATGGTGCGCTGCCAGCCTGTGATGGACACCTACACCACGCTAAAGATGGTGTCGGGTCCGAACCACAACTTTGCGATGGTGCTGCGCAAGCAGACGGTGATTCTGGTGCTTGGTACTGCCCACCGTGGCGTGCCTACCAAAATCCGCGACGTGCCGCTGAATGAGGGCCTCATTACCTGCGGCTTGGGCTCCGGCTTCACGCTCATGGCCAACCGTCGCGGCAGCCTCTACTCCTTTGGTGCGGGTGGCTGGGGCCAGCTGGGCTTCAACACGACGGCGGCGAAGGACTTCACGCCAGACCGCGTGCCTGTCATACCCACCCCGACGCGTGTGGGATACTTTGCGCGTACCGTGGTCACCTATGTGGCCGCTGGCTTTAGCTTTTCCATCGCCATCTGCGAGGGCGAGCGGGTGTACTCGTGGGGGAACAACAGCTACGGCCAGTGCGGCCTCGGCGTCGACCCTCGCAAGCACCAGCGCATCACGAACCCCCGTGAGATCGCGTGGCTGGCTGACAAGGAAATTCTGCAAGTCGCCTGTGGTAGCTACTTTGCCCTCGCGATGCGCAATAACGGAGAGGTGTACGCGTGGGGCACTGTGGAGTGCTGCGGCGTGGGAATCGAGCCGGAGGAAAATGTCTGCCCGCGCCGCATGATTATGCGAGGCGTCGCCGCCGACAGCCGTGGCGTGGTGCTCTCGCCGGTGAAAATCCCGACGCTGCAGAACATTATCCAGGTGGCGGCCTCGGGCTGGCACGCGCTAGCACTCAACGCGATTGGTGAGGTTTTTGCCTGGGGTGTTGGTGCTGGCGGTCGCCTGGGCCTTGGGCACAGCGAGAATAGCTTCGTCCCCACCAAAATTGAGCACAATGCCTTCTTCACGCGCATCGGGTGTGGGTGCTACACAAGCTACGCCGTCGACGATGGCGCGCGTCTCTTCTTGTGGGGCCTGAATGACAAGAACCAGATTGGCGGTGAGCATGGCATGAAGGTCACGAGTCCCACGCACGTCCTCGACAATGTGCGGGACGTGGCCTTGGGCAAGTACTTCACGCTTGCCCTCACCTTCGCCAACACCTTCCACATGACCGGCACCATGGACTTTGACGGCGATCCGTGCGTGAGCCGCAACCTGCAGGACACCGACAACCTACCCGTGTTGGTGAAGCCCGAGACCATTGCGGCATCCAAGATGACGGGCATGCGTCTGTACGGCGGCCTGGAGCACGTCATTGTCCTCTGCGAGAAGGACCCCCTCCCCTCCAAACAGATCACGGCGGCCAACGCGGCCCTCCGCACACAGGCAGAGAGGATTGTCAAGTCCCAAAAGTGAGAGTGAAAAAAAAAAGACGCCGAGTCAGGCTGCACCGCTCCTATTGTTGACCCGAGCATGACACTCCTCTTTATTGGCTCCTGCCGATGGTGACGGCACATTTCGCGCATCTCTCCGCACCGTGTTGCACACATAGTTCCGTTTTCCGCGTGCCTTGTTCCTTCCATCAACTCGATTCGTCTTCTTTCTGTCGTTTCACCTCTCTTCCCCATGGTGTGTACTTTTTTTATTTTTTATTATTCAATTTCTGTCGTGGACTGGTCGCCCTATTCCCTCGCGAGCACCTATTGGCCGTCACTGTTCTTTGCTTTTTTGTTCATTTGTTCTGTCACCGATGTGTGTTCCATTTCTTGTTTGTTTTATTGACTTTTCCGTGTGCCATATTTGTTACTTTTTTCCCCCTATTTTACATGTTATTTTCCTTTCCTTTGACAGTGGATGCAACGCCGTGTACATTCAAAAATGGTCAACTCAACAACGACACTCTCTTCTTCTTCTTATCATCTCATCTTCTTCGCGTTCTCCTTGCATTTTCCACGACTTCAGGTTGACAAGTTACACCTCACCAGATGGCCCCGTCTGGACTTGATGTCAGATACACATATGTGCCTCCTCATCTTCACCGGTTCTTTTTCTTCCCCCCCTCTCCCTCTCTCTTTCTTCCTTTTTTTTTTTTGATGTTTCTTCGCCGTTTGTACTTCCGCTGTCACAGGGAAGTCAGTTTACACCGTTGACGAGCTACCCTCCGCGGCATCCATGCGTGGTAATTCGCCAACCGCGCCAAGGGTGCGCATCTCCCCTCACCATTTCACACAAGAGAACATAAATATCAAACGTACGTATGCCGATGAAAAGGGGAGACGTGAAGTGAAATCCCCACCCGAGCGCCAACAAGAGGAGCAGTGCTGGGAACAGAGGGGGCAGGTCTCTTGTGACGTCGACAACACGCCCCGGACAAGGAGAGCACACTTCACGCCGCTCTAGGCTCTCACATGTTTCAACAGGGAAAGTGCCGCCTCTGCACGTCTCCTCACATGGCTGCAGGTGGGGGGTATCTGTAGTGGTGGAGAGGGGGCCCTGATGACTTTTCCATGTGCTTTCATGACCTCACACTTTCTTGATTTCCCTTTCCTCCCACCACGCTTCACGGATGTGGCCGCAATGCTGACCTCCATTACGGACACCACATTTCGTTGACGATTCATTTTTCTCTCCTTTGTTTCTCGTTGGTCTCTCCACGCTCTTCGCTTGGAAATAGCAATACAAAACGTAAAAAAAAGAAACGCAGAGAAGCAAACTCAGAGCACTGTGTCACACCAGCAAGTCTAACGTAAACATCGGCAACAGAAAAATATTTTTCACTCCCCTCGTTTTTGCGTTCGCAACCGTCTCGTTTCTTCCTCGACTGTGTTTTCTTTTGGGTTGCTTTCCCTTGCGCGAATCTGCAACGGTTGATCCCGTCGCTAAAGAACTCCACTCACTATTTTGTTTTCCCCCTGAGAACTTCATACGTTTATTCCATTTTCCACAACCTCGGTTGTGTTGGTGAGAGCGCGCGCGTTCGCTTGACGTTGGCGTTGACGGGAGGATAAATATACTCTCTGTCGGGGTAGTTTAAGCTGTCACCGCCGCACTCCCGCGTGTACCACCATCTTGCTGCTTTCTGCCTCATTGCGACACTATTATCTTTTTTTTTGTCTGTTTGTGGACAACGGGTTTCATCGACCGCACCCCGTGAGTTCATTAGCGCGCCATTCTCAGAGAATTCCCTCATCCATTGCTTCTTTATTTTTATACAACTCTTGCGGTTCTCTCGTCCGCGCACTCTTTTTCAAAATTTATTTTCGTGCCTTTGTTTTTTTCACCATCAATCCCCTTTGCTTTCTTCCGCGTTTCCAGACTTTTTTTTTCTTTTTTCTGTTACGTGTGCTTCCTCGTTTCATCACCCTGTTGTTCTTTTGTACGGGTTTACTGGCTTTTCATCCTTCACAATTGCTTGCCTTCTTTAAAAAAACATTCCCTTCACCCGCACTCATTGCGTTTATAGTCACCATTGTTGGGCTCTAAAGCGTGTACATATCACGTTCACTCCTCAGTTTCTTTGCTTCCCCTCGGCGGGCTAAAAAAAAAAAAGAAAAGACCGTCTTATAATTCTCCATGTTCTCTCCGTCGCACTCAAGTGACACACCAGCGCCGCCTCCCCGGAAGATCAGCAACCACGATGGCGCAGCTGTGGGTTTCTTGTCCTCAGCGAACTCCAGCGAGCGCATCCACGGTGGCAACGGGAAGTCACCGTGGACTGGCGTTGGGGGTGCCCCGGAGGCCCCGGCGGTCATGACCGCGCCACCGCGGGCCTCGCGCATGGGGGCTCGCCTGTCCGCACCACTGACAGCGCTGGAAAACGAGCTTCGTCAAGTCAGCACATCATTGCGACTGCTTCCAGAGACCGTCTCGGCCCCTGGTTCCCAGTCGACCTCCTCGGACGCAAAAAAGTCAGCGATTCTGGAGGGCGTTGATGCGCTAGGCGCCGCGACTGAGGCGTACGAGGCTGCCCTGCAGGACGCCCTGCACGCCCTGCGACGCCGCGTCAGTGCGCTGGTCGAGGACAACGCCGTCTTGACGAGCCACTACCCGCAGCTGACCAAGGCCATGGGCTCATGGGCACTCCCAGCCGGCATGGCGAGCCCCTTGTCGAGTGCGCGCGCCCCTTCCCTCGCTACCACGCACGCGCCGTCGACGCCGCATCAAGCCCTGCACAGCACTACCCCCGGCGGTGGCACCGCGGCCCTGGGCAGCAACCATGGGACGCCCCAGTCGCGTGCACAGACGGCGGTCGCGGGCACTGCAAACGCTTTCCCCCAATCGCCCAGCGTGACTCCTGCCGCTGCGCTGGCGGTAGTCGACCACGCAGCGCTGCGAGCCGCTGCCGCAAAGGCAGACACCCGCGTCGCACCGTTATTGACGGCGGGCGGGGCGTGTGGGACGGAGGTGAAGGCCTACCTGAAGCAATTTACGCGTTGGCGTGGTGGCCCCGCGCGGCGTCAGCGGCAGCGCATTCCCTCACCAGGCAGCCGTCGCACTTCGCTTGCCGGCGCCGCACGCAATGCCACAACGTCGCCCTCTCGTTCCCCCGCTGTTCCCAGCGGGCCGGGCGGTTCTGCGGCGTCCTCGTACTCCTCTCTCGCCACTTCGCTCTTTCACACCGCCTACAGCGATGACCTCGTGCGCACCGCGGAGGTTCCGCCTACCGACGAAGCCGCACCAGCACACCGTGCTTTGTTTCACGACGGCTCTGGGGCACCGCCACCAGCGGATGCCGTGTCCGCAGCGCACCGTGTAGAGGCTGGCACAACCGTCACCTCTGCCCCCGCCACCCGACCCTCCTTGCGCACCACCGTAGACGCCATGGTTGCCCAGCAGCTCCTGTACGACGGCATCGCGCTACCACCAGAGATGCTCCAAGAGCTCGCGCCAGCCTTTGAAGCGGAAGCGGCGGCACAAGGTCCCGGCAGCAGTGCAGGCACCGTGAGCGCGCCAGCAGCGGTGTATGCAGAGCTGCGCAAGGGCGTGTTCCATCCATCGCCCTGCAGTCTAGGAGCCAACGCTGCGTCTGCCTGCGACGCCGACAGGAACCACAATGAAGGAGGTAACACAGCCAAAAGTGAAAGGAGAGGTCTTGGAAAAGAGCGGCCGCTGACGGACACCCTCCTGCTTCACACGTTCCCCACGGTCACAGGGTGGCTGAATGGCTTGGTGGCACTGGGCACTGAGGCACGAGAGTTGTGGCACACCTCCATGGAGGAGATACGCAACACGACGACCGCCAGCCATAGCCGGCACACAGGCCACGCCGATCAGCGTGACGGAGACGCAGAGGCTCGCCCCAGGGAGAAGGAGGAAGACGAAGAGGAGGCCCTATCCCAGGGGGCGTCTGTGCGTTCGTGTCTGCGGAGCCCGTCAAACGTGTACTCGATGCTAGACGGGTTCGCAGGCCCGCGGAGCAGAGTGCAGTGGAGACTTGGCGACACTCCAGGGCCGTCTGCCGAGCTACAGGAGGAAGAGGGAGAGAGACAGCTTGGTTCTAGCGATGATGGCGATGGCGCGGTTCTCATCACGCGCTGGCATCGCGTGCTACCCGCTGCAGACTCGTCTCTCTCGGAAGAAAGGCACGACACCGCAGAGGAAGACACTGGGTCGTCTGACGAGGCGGGTGACGCGGAAGTGGAGAACCGGGATGAGGAAGAAGACTGGGACAGGGCTAACACACCACCGGCGTACCGATCCACTCCCGACGACGGCCACCGTGACGATGCTCCATCTGAGGATGAGGAGGATGAGGAGCCCATTTTTCTTGACCAGGAGGTCGAGATTGACGATGAGGAGTACCTCCACGCGAGCGACGAAGCCTACGAAGAGGGCGAAGAGAGCGAAGAAGAGGAAGAGGAAGAGGAAGAGGAAGAGGAAGAAGAGGAAGAAGGGGACAGCAACGCGGAGCAGCACTCCACTTCATGGGATGTCGTCGACACGGGGGTCACTGGGCGGCAGGGACGAGCGGTTGACGTCCATCTGCCGAGAAGGCGTAGCGGACGCGGCACGGCAGCCCACACGGAGGATGAGCACGGGCTTTTTGAGGACGAAATGCGGGAGCTCGTGGCGGAGCTGGACAGATACAATGCCCAAAGGCAGGAGCACAAGGATGGGGGTGTTCCCACTATCCTTGAACAAGTGGTGCGGTGGCGTGTCCAGGTGGCTCAGCGAGCCCGGTCCGTCCTCCGCGATTTGGCGATGCTCTGCGTGCTTCAAGAAATCACCTTTGCCGTGGAGCGTGCTCATGATGTAGCCGCGACAGAACCAAGTACGACAGCGCCTGCTTCTTACAGCTTGCCTTCGCACACACCTTCCACTGGTACTGGCACTGCGACGACGGCCGCGGAACAGGCGACGGCGGCGACGCACTCCAATTCGGCTGCGCTGATTGCCCTGCAAGATGTGCTTTGCCTAGTGCACGTGGCTCAGGAGGACCCTCTCCTGCAGGTCTCTCCGTTGCCAGCCCATGTCGGTGATGCTGCTCTCCCAGCCCCTCCTGCTCTTGAACACAGCTCTGGCAGCGACAACGTCATCCTGGGCTTGCAACAAGTGCTGGCCGCGGCGAGCTATGTGCCGCTGTTGACAAGCAGAGCATGTGTGCCAGCTGACGACGCCGACAGTGGTGTGTGCGCTGCGCGCGACTTTGTCGCCATCGTCGCACCTTACCTGGCCCTCTGGGGCAGTAGCCATGCGCTGACGGACATGTCCGCTGACGCATCCAGCGAGGAGAGTAAGCCCACCGGCACATCTGGTTTACGCATCTTCCCAGGCTCCACCGTTGGCGGTGGTTCTCCCGTTTCGCTGGCGGGCTCTCCCGTGTTGGCGGCTTCACGCGGCGGCCACAGCGGCGTGGTTGCACGAGCCCTCCCGCTGCCTGCAGGACTGGCCCCTCGTGTGTGGCAAGAAATGGTGCACACTCGCCTGGCCCAGCAGGTGTACCGCCTCAACCAAGAGAGGCACATCCTGGAACGTCTCCACGCGGACCTCGACCGCGCCAAGCACTCGTCCACCACCTCTGGCACGCATGAGGTGCCCACACTGAGTGCGCTAGAAACGCTGGGCCAATGGCAGGCGCGTGTGGCAGCCAGGTCGCAAGGCACGCGGGCGTGTCCAGAGAACGCGCTGTTCCGCTTTGTGTATCCCTTAAGCGAGGCACTGCTGGGGGAATTGGGTCTCTGGAGCGCTGGCGGCCTTCTCCCCAGCCCTCGCGACACGAGACGCGGTCAAGCGAACGGTGACGCCTCGAGCACCTCTGATGGGGCTACGGAAGAGGAGGAAGCAGGCGGCGTCGCGGACATGACCAGCGCCGATTTTGTGTTGCCCCCAGCGGAGATGTCCGCATCAGTTTCCCAGCGGCTGTCGACTGCGGAGGAAGGGGATGAGGCCGCCCCGCACGACCGCGTGAACGAGCCGCGGGCCCGCACCCCAACCACGTCCCAGGCGCCTCGTGCCCTCACCGCGTCGGAGGAGGTTCGTAACGACCCATCCGCCACCACGCGCCGTGGTCTGTGGCAGCGCATGATGCCGTGGACTCGCGCAGCCCCCCTGGGAGCAGGCAACGCGCGCGACGCCCGCCGCCCCCTCGGTCCCTCGTACACCGCGACCACCGCGCAGGGCCACCGCACGTCTCCACCGACCACTTCTGCAGCCAACAGGGCCAACGCGGTCGTGCTGGAGCTCCCGCACGCTGCGACGATCCTCGCGCAGCGCGATCAGGCACTGCGTGCGACACACCAGACTGATTTTTCCCAGGATTGGCAGGTTCCCACGCTGGCTTCCATTGTCGGGGACGGCGGAGACGGCAAGGAAGGCCACGGGGTGAGCGGCAGGCGACGACGTCCCTCAGTGCCCGCTGGTGTCGGCGGGGACATCCTTGCCCAGGTGCTCAGCCGCGAAGACGCCCTGCAGGAGGAGGCCCAGGCCGCAGCCTACCCGGATACTCTCTTCTCCACAGACCTCTGTTTGGTTTCCTCGCCCGCTCGCGGCGTCTCAGTGGCCGCGCTGCCTGCCTTTCGCACCACCATGTGCTATTGTCTTGTGTCGCGCCGTCGCTGCCCCGACCCTCTCGTCTCGGGCGCTCTTCTCCGCGGCTACGACGCGGATGGCGCACCGCTTCCCTTGGCCCCGTCCTTGTCGCCAGCGAGGGCAGCGACGGGCGAAGGAGGGGCTTCGCGGGCGAGAGAGCTGGCACCACAGCGTGGCTCTCAGAATGCGTCTCCTGGCGTGGCCCCGGTCACAAGGCTTCGGTCGACCGCTGGTGCTCGTTTTCCCTTCGGGCTCCCGGAGGCAGAGGGAGGTGTCGGGGCACCGGCCTCTGGCCCAGTCTGGGAACGTCTCTTTTCCGATCTTGCCGGTGAGTTGCGAGGGGTGGCCGGCGTCAACGCTGTGACCGGTGGGCAGCGACTCCCGCCGACAGAAAGGGCACACGTGAGGATCTACACCCCTGAGGAAGCCGCACGTGCTCCTCGCTCTGCTGGCACGACAGCGCCAGGGTGGCTGCCTTTCTCACCCAACGCTCATTCGCGCGAAGCCGAGGACGCACCTCACTGGCTGAGCCGCGCACCGACGGCTGCTGCAGAGGGCGAGCAGCCCAGTGGCGACGGCAGTCCGTCGGATCGCTCAGCGCATCTCCTCTTTTCTCAGTACATCCCGACCACGCGTTTGGTGACGCCTAATTTATACGAGCCTTCCTCAGCGTCGAGGGCGGCGATGCTGAATCCGCCTGACCTGCTACCGTGCGGCCACGTCCTTTCGCACCGTGAGCTTCAACACCTCGTGAGCACTGCGAATGGCCGCCGCCAACGCTCCTGGCCAGACGCTTCCGTACTCAGCGTGACGTGTCCGTACTGCCATTCAGACGGACAGCTGAGCAGCATTGTAACGCTGTCCTACCTGTACTAGATGCGTTGGTGGTGGCCTTGACTGCGCCGTGTCAGAGTTTTTGAGCGTCTCTGTGAGCTTTTCACGTGAGAACCCTTTTTTATTTTTGCCTCCTCTCTCGCAGCTGTGCGATGGGGCTCATGCAGGATTGACGTGACTTCTCAGTAGAAGTCAGGAACGATCGTGCATGTACTCTGCTTCGTTGCTGCGATCGATCTGCTTCACCTAGCTTTCCCACGTGGTACTCGAGTTTTGTTCACCCGCGATCGGCTTCCCCGAATGAATCATCTACCCTACTGCAAAGTTGCGCACGTCCATACTGTGGCCTTCAAGCTCTGAGGACGTGAAAGTAGGGACACGCACGAAAAAAAACACACACACACACACAACAAAAGCGCCAACAATACAAAAGCAAAAAGGTTCAATCATAACTGGAGAGCGCAACAACGGAGGAGAGGAGGCACAAGGCTTAGCTTCTGCGTGCCGCGCGGGGTGGGACATGCAGTCAACCAGTCGGGTGGATGGACGCTTCCTTTCGTCCTCACGCCTGGCGGCACGATCGCCTGCTTGCTCACTTGCCAGAGGTGCCTCTGAACGCATGGGACCGAGTCTTTCTGACGCAGCGTGGGCAACGCTGGCAAGGCCAAGGTGCTGCTGCATCCGCGTGGGATAAGGAGCACCCCCAACCACGTCTCACCATTCCTTCCTTTCTCCCCCGTCTTCCCATTCTCCGAAAGCCTCCTCTTCTCAGAATATCCCCAGCAACACCTCTTTCACCAGAGGTACTCCGCAAACACGTGCCCTTCTTCTGGGCTCCCTCTTGTTTCTAAGGATACACGGCTGTAAGCGAACACCCTTTCTGATTTTCCATTTTTTTTTTTTTGGGTTATCGAGTTTTCAGAGCCACTCAAAGCTCTTCCACACACACACACGCGGTCCGTGAGGCATGTCAACCCCGCACATGTCGCGACGACAGACCTCTCCCGTGGCTCGGTTTGTTGACAGCATCAATGCCGAGGGAGCTGAGCGAAACAAACGAACCCCTGCCCATCACGCGGGACCTTCTCCCTCCGTGACTCCATTCCCTCTGTCCCCTGCGGCGACGGCGATGGCGGCTTCCTCATCCGCGACAAAATCGGCGATGCTGCCGTCACCGTCGGCGTCCGCGTCACCACGGGTAGCGGCAGCTTCCCCTGCGTCGTCGACCACGAGGCGGAGACGAGGGGCCCCGGCGACGGAGGCCGCTAGCCCTTCCCGCACCACTGGCCGCACTGCGACCACGGGCAAGGGCCCTTCCGCCGCCCCTCTCAAGGCCGATATGCGGTTGGAGGGTTGGTCCATCATCAGTAAAATCACACCCTTTGTGCACGCTGTGGGTCGCGTCGGTGATGGTCGCGGGAGTGCCATTCTCGTTGCACTGCCCGAGAGAACGGACAAGGAGCGGGCGGTGGCCTGGGGCAACGCGCAGGCGCTGTCGTCGCACCGTCGTCGGCGGCGTCGCGGCCGTACCACCCGCGGCACCACCGCCAGCCCCCAGCGCTCGACCCCACTGCCCCACAATTGCACCCCTCTCGATGCAGCGACCTTTTCTCGCGCAGCCTCGCAGTGCTGTCGGACGGCGTCCAGTCACATGCGGAACTCCTGGTCTCCGGGCACCTCGGTGGCGTGGGGGCCGAGTCAGGGCAGCGACATGGACACCGACGACCCGAGCGACGCCGCACAGGAGCAGGAGCAGGGCCTCACCTCTTCCTACACCGAGACACCCTTGGCAGTGCTGCTGACGACGACGGCAGTTCTTGGAAGTCGAGAAGAGGCGTCTGGGGCGACAATCACGTTTCTGGAGCAGCCCGTGGCGGGCACGGCGGCGCAGCTGGGCCGTGAACCGGTGCCCTTCTCCGTCGCGGTGCGCGGAGACGTTGGCTTTGTATCTTCGGTCGCTCCGCCTTCGTCGCTTCCAAAAAAAGACCGGCGCTCCTCGACCAGTGCGACACTGTGGCGGCCCAGCAGAGCAGCGGACGACGCGGCGCCTGTGGGGTTGGACCTGCACTCCCCTGGCTCTCCGCACTCGCTCACGCGAGGGAATCCAAGCAGACGCAAGGGTCTCAACAGTAGCCGCACGCCATCCCCGATTCGTGCCGGCAGCGGGAGACGGAGCGAGAGCAGTCCACAGGAGACCTTCCACTGGGGCGGCGCAGAGGCTGGCAACCGTTCGTACCAGGGACAGAGCAACCGACAGGCGTTTGGTGCCGCCCGCACAGGGAGCGCACAGGCGCGCCAGGCGTCCTTGGACAGCGTGGGGCGGTACAGCGACGGGCCGCTCCACACCACAAGCGACGAGGACGAGAAGGACGGTGATGCGGTTGAAGAGATTGGGTACGTGTTAACGTACTGCGAGCTAGAGCCGCGCGCGACGCTCCGAGAGGACCCCTACCGCAGCAGCAATGCCAGCACGGGGCTCGCGGGGACCCCAGCTCGCTTCAGCATGAGCACCCGCGCGACCAGCACCGCAAGTTTTGGCGCTCCCACTGGGTACCGCGGTGGCCCACGGACGCAGGACACGGAGTCAACGTTTTCTGGGCCTGGCCACACGAGCAGCGACACGGCGACGGGGCCTTTGCTGCCGGATGGGCCGCGCGGGCGACTCGGAGGACGCATGTCCTCCTCTGCAGTGGCGGAGAACATTTCCACGGTGAGCCCCAAGCAGCAGAAGATGGACAGCGTTTTTCTTGTAAAGCCACTTCCCCTACCCTTGCTGCTCTCTGCCATTCAACCCGTGAAGGTGGGTGACACCCACCTCATGGTCACCCACGTCGATGGGCGGAAGCGGCACTACGTCGTGCAGTACGTCGCGGCCGTCCACACGGATTTCTGCGAGTACGAGGACGACCCCCTTCTGGTGGGCGACTACAGCAGCGGCGGCCCGGTGTTTGACATGAACGGAGATTTTATTGGTCTGCAGCATCGGCTGGGGAACCAGTCCATTTGCATGTTCTCCTCTTCGATTGTCAAGAACCTCTTTGAGGCGAACAAGCTCGGCATGTGTCGCACCCCCATTTCGAGCCAGCCGCTGCCAGACGACGGCACCTTTGGCGAGCGCGTTGTCACGACGACTGAGCGCGTCCCCGAGGAGATGTTCAACCAGCCGTTAAGCTTTACGCAGCAGTCGAGTGCGATGGATGTGGGGGTGGAAGGGGATCGCCTGATCAACTATGAGGACTTGGAGAGGCTACGTGAGTATCGTGAGCGGCCGATTCCGCTGACAGAGCGCAACCCGTCGTATTCGGAAGTCTACAAGGAGTTTTATAAAGGCTTCGACAGCCTCACGCACATGCTGAACGCCTTCTACTACTGCCCCGCGCTCACGGCCAAGGTGCTGGAGACCATGGTGTCCGTCCCGTATCGCCAGGAGCTACAGACGGTGGCATCGTCCGGTGGCGTGGGCATGGTCCTTGAGGTGATGGACGGGTACCCGGATGTGGCGTCCCTCGTCATCACGTCGCTCTCCGCGCTGAGCCGCATGTGCCTGCACCGGCACAACCTCGCCGCGTTCGTCCTTCTCGATGGCGTGGCGACCGTGCTAGAGATTTTGAAGGAGTACCCGCACTCCCCACAGATTCTCCAGTGGGGTGCCTACTGTCTGGCGCACGTCACGACGCGCGGGGCCCCGGCGGTGGAGCAAACCGTGGACATTCTGCTGCGGTGCAACTTTGTGGAGCTGGCCGCCGCCGCTCTGCGCGCGCACGGGAAAGCGCAAGACCATCTCAGCCGCTGGTTCTGCGTGGCTCTCGCCAACGTGGCCGAGCTTGAGCCCCGGTCCGTCGCGCTCTACGTCCAGGAGGAGCTCCCAAGCGTGGTGCTTGGCCTGGTGCAGCACTTTTCCTGCGATGCTGCGACGCTGGCCCGGCTCCTGTCGTTGCTCAGCCGCATGCTGCAGCCCCTGTGCGATGCGCTCCCGGATGACATGGCCACGCACGAGGCACAGCAGGGCTACGAGGCGCTCCGGCCCTTCGCCTGCATCTCGCCTCTGTCTGTCAGCGCCTATTTTCTCTACATCACGCTCGCCTCGCAGCCGGAGTTCCCCATGGATGCGGAGGAGCGAGCGAAGCAGGCGGCGCTGCGGGACGCAGACGGACGGTGCGCCTGTCCGTGGTGCCCGCGATGCGCTGCTTCCCCACCGGAGACGGCGACGCCCATCCCTGCAGCCCCTGCCTCACGACCCAGCGCTGCCAAGGCGGCGCCGCCCAGCCCCTCGGACCTTGAGGGGCGGAAGGACAAGGCCGTGCCGGAGAAGTCTCCTGAAGCGGCGCCGTTGTGTCACAACCACTTCGTCGTTCCCCGTACTGCTCTCAACCGCATCCTCATGGCCATGCTCGACCGGGAGTCCCGCGAGCGACGGAACGGGGCGTCGGAGGAACTGCTGACGGTCTGCCTCGATGTACTCGTCGTGCTCGACTCGTGGGGTCTCTTTCCTGTACACTACACGAGCCAAAGCTCCCTCGACGCGTCGGGAGGGACCGCCGGTTACGGCTCGGACGCCGCGTCTCGTTGGGGCGGCGACTTCCTCCCTGTCACGGCCACCACCAGCGCCGCCTCGACGCACAGCCGGCGGGGACTCTCCACCTACCTCGGTCGCCACCAGACACCCAGCACGCACCCCATTCTCGCCACGCCACTGACCAACCCCATGATGAATGAAAGCGCCACCGGGACGGAGCGCTCCCGGGAGAGTGAGTTTGTCACGTACGGCTTCGCCATGTCCACTGTGCAGGAGGTGCTAGAGCGTGTTGCCGTGAACTACGCCGCCTCGCATGAGCTGGCCGCGCGCGTGGAGCAGTTTTCGTGCTTGAATTACAAGGACGACGGTGAAGCCCGCGTAGAGTGACGCAGACCGTACGAACACACACACACACACACACACACACACACACACACACGCATTCTCACAAACAACTTGTTACTTTTTCTTTTTTCCTCTGGCGCTTGCCGCATACGTGTGTACTGCAGCACTGGTGGCCTTTTTTCCCCCCTTTTCTTATGTTGCAACGCCTGTTCAGCGATGTATACAACTTCATGTATCACACCTTCATCCTTTGCATGAGTGCCATTCTTTTTGCCTTTTTTCGAAATCCTCCTCTCTCTCTCTCTTTCTCTCTTCTCAGAGCGCTGAGGAGGCTCTTCACACCAATCTTCTTCTTGCCTTACAGGCTTTCGTTTTGCACCAGCGAGACGCGCGTGCTCATGGAACCCATCAGAAGAAAATCTAAAATGCTACCAGAAACGTGTATCAGGCTATCTTCAGCAGGAACCGCAACCTTTGGTGAAGAGTAAACTGGAGCTCAAGACGGTTGTTGATTGGTTCGTGCTCCCTGCCGCAAGTGAGATGTTGCGTGCGGATTCACTTAAGCCGCCAACCGCCAAAGACAGGAGACGAGTAAAATCATCCACTCTGTGACACTTGCACTTCCCTCTCCCTACATGCTTACCGTTTACACCTTTCTTCGTTTATGATGCTTCTTTCAACATTTCCGTTTGGTCTGAACACCAATAGAAAAGGAGAAGGATCTTTGAATTCAACCTGTCGCAGCAGAAAACATCGTTCACCAACGCGTACTCCTCTTTTGTTACGAAAACAAAAGATAAACTAACAAAACATTCTACTCGAAAACGCTCTGTCCTTTTCCCAAAGCGCCGTCTCGCTTTTCGCGCCTGCTTTCTGCGCATTCACGTGTCAGAAGGAGGAGTTGTCTTCTCTGCATTCATTCTTGACTATCGCCGTCCACTTTTCGTTTTTTGCTTGTTTGGATTCCTACTCCGCGATTGAGTGCTCCCACGGACATTTGCTCTTTTGTTGTAGGTAAGCTCTGTCTTGGTCGACGAGGCGGCTTTCACTGATTCATTGCGAGTTGGGCTGGTTGCGTACTTTGTGATTCCAGTTTCCGTGTATTTTGTTATCCTTTCAATTGGTGTGGGCTCCACTTCCACGGTTGGGTGGCATATTGCCTGCGTCTCTGGGCTCCCTCCTCCCCTTCGAGTGCGTTGGGTAGTTCATTGCATTCTTTTCTGCCCCTTACTTCCGCCCTCTCTCTCTATCTCTCTCGCTTTCCTGCTCTTGTGTTTCACCTCGTTTCTTTATCCAACTCCACTCCGCACTCCATATCTTTGTGTTGCTTTTTCACGCTCCCTCCTTCCTTTGAAAATATTTATACTCTGAGGACTCCGCTTTGCTAACTTCTCTTAAAACAATTCACGCTCCCTTTCCGTCACCGCGCTCCACGCTTGTTTTAATTTTATTTTACCCCTCTCTTCCTCTCTCTTTCTCCTCTGCAATCGACCTCGCAGGTGTAACGCGACAGGTTTGGTTCTCTTTGTCTTCTCTGCGCTCAGCCACCTACTCTCCTTTGGTTTCATTCCAACGCAAACACACATCCGCGCACACCCACACGCTTCCATACGGTGGTAAGCAGATCCATGTCCACCGCTAACCAAGGTATGCGCCGGCGGGAGGCCGCCGCGAGCCGAGACAGCTGGACCCTACTGGCTCCTGGCACCGCCCTCTCCTCTCCTGCCTCTCACTACCGCCATACCAGCACCGGAGGGAGCTTCACGGTGGACTTGTGGGAGAGTATCCTTGCGGACGAAACGAAGGACGCGTGGCGGCGGCAGGCGGGCTCCCCTGGCAACTCGGTCAGCCTTGACGCCCGCAACGCACCGGGTGGCAGCGCGCAGCCCTCTGCAGCCTTTGGTACGAACAATGCCACCACTACCCGCGCTGGTGGCGTCGAAGCAGCGGCCACCGCACCACCCACGGAGGACGCAAGCGAACCGGTGGTGCTATGCGCTGACGTGCTCCATCGCAAGGCGCGCTGCGTCATGACGTTTGAAAAGACCGCTGACAAGCTGCGCATTGTACGCATGGCGACCAAGCCGAATGGGAAAACTAAAAAAATTCTATACGTCCCCATGCACGCGGTGCTGAACATTGAAACCCCTGAGGAGCGCGACCGCCGTCAGCGTACCCACGTCGCCAACGACGACACCACAAAAATGAATCTCAACAACGGGAAGCACCCCGCCGACCGCTATCTGTGCAACTTTGCGGAGGCGGACGGGGCGGAATCGCACGTGTACGAGCACTCCCGCGTGAACACGATTGCCTCTTCCGTGTCGGCGAGCATGTTCCACAGCAACCCTGGCAACGCCAGCGGTAGCAGCTACCCCAGTCTTGGCGCCGCGGGCGGGGGCTTGGGTAGTGGCACCGGCCCCGGTGGCTTTGGTGCCCCGCGCCCACTTCCCTCCCGGTATTTCATCCACTACACCAAGGTGGAGAAGTCTGGCACGAAAAAATCCATTCACACGATTGAGGTGACGGTCAGCGATGACGCACAACATTTGGAGTCTGCCTTTGTCCTGGCCAAGGCCATGCTACGCCGGATTTACCTCAACGGCCCCAAGAAGCTCATCATCTTCATCAGCCCCAAGTCTGGCACGGGACAGGGCAAGGAAACGTTCAACAATCTCGTGAAGCCGTTTCTGCATTTCTCTCGGCACTCCCTGCACGTCATCATCACCCGTCGCGCTCACGACGCCGAGGACTACCTCGCTGACCTGGATCACTACATGGACGGCAACTTCGTGGCCGTGGCCGTGGGCGGGGACGGCATGATGCACGAGGTGGTCAATGGGCTCCACCGCCGGCGGCAGCAACTGGCCGAGATCATTCGCAATGAGTGCCGCCGCCGCACGGAGGCGGAGAAGGCAGAGAAGGTGGAGCGCGAGAACTCTGACACGGACCCTAACAGCCTGGATCAGACAGTGCAGGGCCGCGACTCGCTGCATAACCACACCGATAGCCAGAGCGAGGACGACGAGTCGAGCGCGGCCATGACGCAGGAAAAAAAGAAGACCAGACGGGAGCATCCGACCTTGTCCAGTCGTACCAATGGTGACACGGACAGCATCGACAGACGCGCCGCCGCCAACGAGGAGGCGGCGACCAAGGAATCTGCTGCGGAGCAGCCGAAACACCATCTCACGATGGAGGACATGAGGCTCAACGAGCAACAGCTGCGGACGTCAGGCTCGCCGACGGTGGCGCACCGTGCGTCTAATCAGCCGGCCGCGGGTAGCAACGTGGACCTCAGTTGCTTCCCCACTTTTGGCCAAGCGACCTCGCCGGCCAGCGGTGTCGGCAGCCGCAGCCCCGCTATCGCGCACGGGCGCGGCATGTCAAACGTCACGCCTGGCTCGATGCCACTGATCCCCGAGCGCCGTCGCCCGTGCGACGTTTCCTTTGCAGAGTACGTCACCAACGTGTTCCTCTCCCAGGGCTGGGATGGGCTTATCCCTCTGACGGCGACGGTGCCCACGGGCAGCGCGTGCGGACTCGCCAAGTCACTTGATACCCTCTCTGTGACCCAGTCTGCCATTGCGCTGGTGCACCTCTCCGTTGTGCCGCAGGACGTCCTGGATATGCGCTTTGCACCCAACGCGGACCTCGTGGAGTGGCACCGGAAGCGTATGGGAAGCAAACGACTCAAGTCCGCCGAGGAGAAGTTCCGCAAGTATCAGGAACGCACCCGGGCAGAGATGGAGGCCCGCGAGGAGCGCAGCGCGCAGACCTCCTTGCGAGGCAGTACCACGCAGAACCCGCAACGCAGCAACGCGGAGGCTCAGCACTCGCCACACTCCCCCTCCGCCCGCGACACAAGCCGGAGTGCAAACAGTGAGAATGCCAGCAGCGTGCGTCGCAACAGCGCGCTGCTGCCTGATGCCATGGCAACGAGCTGCACGAGCCTAAACCCGGCGCCGCCCTTCTTGAGTGACGGCACCGCTGTCTATGAGGACCCTGTCAGTCTTTCCCTCGGGGCACCCCAAATGTCTAGCAGGGTGGCCTTCATGTCCCTCTCCTTTGGCGTCGCCAATGACATTGACCGCGGCAGCGAGCACCTGCGCTGGATGGGCAACGCGCGCTTCACCGTGTACGGCGGCTACGTCCTCATGAAGGGCATCACCCCGTACCACGCGACGATCCGCTATCTGCCGTGGGTAGACAAGAAGGGGCACACCGTGGAGAAGCTGCATGAGTCCGACAAGATCCCAGACCCTTCGCAGTTCCCGCGGTGCACCATGAAGGCAGACTGCCCGCACTGCCTCGAGTACCTGCCCGATGAACCCTTGTACAACGTCCCCAACCGGCAGCGAAAGGTGGGTGGACAGGCCCCGTCCGAGGCCATGACCGAGGAGGAGCAGCAGCGCCAGGAGCGCGAGCGGCAGCACCGGCAGCGTGTGAAGACAGCGATGCGGGAGTTCCGCCTGCCGGACAAGGGGGTCATGAAGGCGAGCACGGTGGCCAACGCGTCGGACGGTGCCATGCTCGGCGAGGATGAGGTGGATTTCGACGACGACTCGCTGCCGTGGGTGGTGGTGCGCGGTGAGGTGTACAGCCTCCTTCTCTGCAGCCTCCGGGATGTGGCGCAGGACATGATGATGGCGCCGCTGTCGCATGTAAACGACGGCGCCATTGACCTCATCTTCTGCCGCGCCGACGAGCGCGGTGGACGTCGGGAGTTCTTCAAGTTCTTTGCAGGGCTGGAGACGGGTGAGCACGTGAATGAGTGGTTCACCAACTACGTCAAGGCCCGTGCCGTGGAGGTGAAGGTGGACAGCGGCATTTCCATGTCCGATGGCGAGATGATGCCCCTCGACTCGGTTCGCCTCACTAAGCTGCGCTCCGCCGTGCGCATGGTGCGCAACGACATGTAGGCCTTCCCTTAGCTTCCGTCGCTCGCCCCTTGATTTCTGCTCTCCAAGGACAGACTCCCTCTGCGATGGGATTCATCTCTTGTCCTTGTCACCTCAGAGTGCCATCGTCTGTGTACAGTTTACCTTCCTACTGCGTAGTTGCGACTTCTTTTTTTTTTTTTCCCGATTGACTCGTGGGTGATTGGCCCATCTCTCTTTTTCCTTGCTCTTGATACGCCCCGCAGTAAGCTTGCCAGCAGCACACAGGACCGAAAAGAAACTCAGCACTCACCAAAAGCAGGAACGGCGTACTGCAGAATGCCATTCCAATGCTTCACAGAGGTGCTATCAGTTGCTTTTCCTTTTCTGCGTTTCGGCCTTGCCTGGTGGGCCACGGCTTGCCTGATCACACTCGAAAACCTGCACGCACATGGCAGAGCAAGTGCCTTGAAGACCAAGTTCTGTGGGCCGTCTCAGAGACTCCGCATTCGCACCGACATTACTTTTTTTTTCCTTGCTTTTCTTGTTGTTCTTGTTCCCCGTTCTGCAATGCTTTTGAAGGCACTTTTGTTTATCCGTTACTGCGGCTGTTTATTCGCTAACGCGCGTGCTAACCACTTCATAGGCGCTTCCCGCACCTGCGCCTCGCATATCTTTCTTCTAACCTCGTTCCCCCCTGTTACACCCTAATGGTCCATTACATGGCCCTCCACAGCAACCTTCTTCGATGCCTTCATGATGGCGAACAAACGTTCTGCTTCACACAGGTATACCAGTAAGAGACCCCCCGCTTCACCTCACTTATATACAAAAAATAAATAAAACACCACCAACAATACAGAGGTCTTTATACCTCTTTTCCATCTACAAAAAACCAACAACACAGCTCTGTATTTTATTCTCACACCACCCTTACTTTCTTTTGTATTATTTTTTTCTGCGACCCTGTAGCATGATGTTCACATGAAACCCTGCCCTGTCCTTGACGTGGCATAACAGAGGGTTACTTCGTATCGTATATAAAAAAATATGCAAAAAAAAAAAAAAGAGCGTGACGTGAAAGCAGAGGAGGTCGAAGTGGAAGAAGAGTACTGCTGAATGGAGGGGAACGGCGCATCGAAAGTGCGTGTTCTATACGCAAGCCTTTCCGTTTGGGAGGTCATGAACGGGCTCGGCAGCTGTCGAGAAGCTGGCAGCCACTTCGACCACGGCCTTCACAGGGGAGGAGCACCACGAAGATAGACGACAATATCTCACGCGCTTCGTCATCGGCGTGACCCTGTTGCAGTCCCAATCTGCTTCACAAAAGGGAAGTTCGCAGGGAAATGAAAAACACCAGCAACCGAAAAACGGCGGAATATACATCGCCTCGATACTTCCTTCTTCATTCGACCTCACATTTTTAAAAATAAATCTTAAAGAACTCAGTACAAGGCACCCCTGCTGAGTGTCTGCAGCGCAAAGATTCGCGGTTATTCAGATTCCCAGCATTCTGTTCATACCACACATACACACGCACACAGAAAATTTCGTGCCCTCTACATCTCTCTGCTTCTACGAACAAGCAACGTCTGTTTGTGGCCATGCTCACGTAATGCACTTTGCTGATAAGTGTATTTTTTTTCCCTCTCTCGTGCCCATGAGCCGCTGTCTCACGTCAGCTTTGCCGTACCCTAGGGCTTGTCTGCGGCGGTGCCTGCAGATTTCTTCGCCTGGTACGTACGGGCTCGTGCCCTCTCCGTGTCCTTTAATGTGGGTGTGGATGGAGGGTACCAGCCGGCGCTGCAAGAGCACCTTCGCTGAGCCTTCTGCCTCTCGACGGCATCCACGAGGGCATCGCTCACAGACAGGTCGGCGCGATCATGCGCCCCTAAAAGGAACGCACCAAACACCCATCAAAGCAGAATTGTGTGGCGACAGCTCCACGAGAGTCCACTGGACACTTACCTCAGACGCAGCCGAGGCCCTCTCTGCCATGTCGCAGACTTTTTTCAGGGATGAGGCGGCCTGCGTGACTGAGAAAATGTCCGTGTCCGATCGGCAAGAGGCAGCTGCGGCGGGCCTTCTGCTTGACAGCGGTCTGGAGCCATCTCATCGGGACAGCAGTGAACGCCTGTCTGCCGGGGAACCCCTTGAGCGAAAAAATTCCCTGTTGGCTGAGGGAAGCGCCGGTCATGCAACACCGTCTGTGGAGGATGCATTGTCAGATCTCGCTTTGGAGGATAGTGACGATGCGTCTGATGCCATGGCCTCTCTCATGCAGGCCACGCTCCCTCCCTCCACGCCGCCGCAGGCGTCAGCAGACACCGAAGTTGCATTGCTGCAGTCGACTTCTGGCACAGGAACCACATCAGCCCTCACTGCGCGCTTGCCGTCGCATGAGAACGATCCGGCTGCCAACTTCTTTTCCCTTCTCACCCTTGGTACACCGCAGAATGGCGACGACGCTTCACCCACCACGGCGGCCCACCCAGCCATTCAGCAAGCCACCGAGCTCCTCCTCCCGGGACTGGATGTCAAGGCCATTCTGTCCGACAACACCATCGCACATGTCCAGCTTTCCCACAAGTGCATGAGCCAAGCCGACTTCTCCTTCACCCGCTGGCACAATGTCCGCGCGCAGCACTGCGATTTTTCTCTTTGCCTCTTTTACAAAGGCGTCCTTCATGGCCCGTGCGTCTTCGAGCGCTGCTGCTTTGACGCAGCTGTTCTGACGGGGCTGCGCCTCATGGCGGCGAGTCCACCGGACGGCACCAATACCGCCGAACCCGAGGCATCAGTGCGCTTTGTTGAATGCTCGTTTCGCAGAGCGACCCTTGGCATGTGTTGCGATGCCAGCATCCCTGTGACGCAGCCCATGTTCGTCAACTGCGACTTTGACCTGGCGACGTTTGAGAAGTGCCAGGGATGGGGCGCGCGGCCGGGGGCGTTTCAGCGGTGCATCAACACAGAGACGGCGGCCGCCTTCCCTCTGCGCGCACGCAGCGGCAAGCAAGGAGGAGAGGTGCCATGGCGCGCTTCCCATTACCAGTAAGCCGTCGTGACAGTACTGTGACTCTGGTGGGTGCTTTGCTAAACTCTCCGTGTATTAAGGAACCAAACACCCTGTGGGGGAAGATGCCTCCTTCCCCCATCACGTGCCACCCACAACGGGCTTTTTGAAAAAGTGCCCATGACATCTTCATACATCATGATAATGCATGACAGCAGCGAATTCCTCAGCGAACGCGACAACCAAACGAAAACGAAGAAATGAGTTCATGTACCGCGTGAAGTTTTTTTCTTCAGCAAAAATTAGAGACGCGCACGTATGTGAATGCCCGCTGTGTCAGGGCGGAGTAGAAGAGACTCCTCCCATGAGATCGGTTACCGTTTGTCTCCTCACTTCTCCTTCGCACAATGCCTCCGTCTTACTCCTTTGACTTTCTATGTTGCTCCGCTCTCCCCTATCCAAGGAGGAAGAAGCGCGTCTTGTTCTGTCTCAACCACCGCTGCTTCGCTGCAGCTTTCGTCCACCCGCTATTCTATCAGCGTTTTAGATATTCCCTTGAAAAAAAAGGGAAAACAGAAACACCGTTTTTTTCTTTTCAAAAGAAAAGAGAGCAAGATAGTTTGTCCCCCGGGCTCTCTGGCGCGATAACATGAGCGCCATGAATCGCAGCTCGGCCGCGCCGTCCGCCTCGGCTCGTGCGGCCCGTGAGGATCCCTGGCCTAGCATGGAAAAGCAGGTGGAGGGTATGTTGAATGACCTCACGGTGCACCTGCAGCGCATCCGAGACACTCCGCACCCCACCCTCATTGCCGAAAACGAGCTGCTGGAAGCGATTGGCAGCTGTAGTGAGGCGGTGGAGGACATGCGGTTCGCCCTTGATACCGCCATGGAGCACCCCGAATCCTTCGCCATTACCACGGAGGAACTGCAGAATCGCGCGGAGAAGATCCGTGCGTGGGAGCGGGACATGGTGCGCGCGCAGCAGACCGGAGAGAAGATCCGCGCAGCGCAGCGCAAACGGCTGCAAGATCAGGAGCTGAACGACGACGGCAACAGCGGGTCCCGTGAGAATAATGATTTCCTCCGTCAGGAGCACGAGGTCCAGCGCGATATCATGCAGGAGGACGACAAGACGCTTGACACCCTCTCTGCCGGCGTTCATCGCGTTCGCGACACGGCCGTCAACATCAACGACGAGCTCAAGACGCAGGATGTGATTCTGGATGACATTGACAAGGGTATGACGCGGGTGCAGATGAAACTAGAAGGCGCTGTGAAGAAGGTTGCAAAGCTAATTGACTCCACGAGCGATCGCGGGAAGCTTATCTGCATTGGCGTGCTCTTTGTTATCCTCATTCTCCTCGTCGTGCTTGTGTGCCGTTAAGGGCGGCCCGAAAGGACAGCTGTGCTGCGTTCTTCTGCGCTCACACTCAACTGACAGTTAAGTCGCTTTTTTTTTTTTTTTTGTGTGTGTGTTGGGTCCTTGCGATGCTGCTGAGCTCTTCTCCTGTTGTTCATTATCGAGACGTTTTTTTTCTTTGTCGACGGAAATGACATCTTCATATGCTTGTGCGTATATATGCTTCCTCTCCTCTTTCTTCTCTATGTGTTGCGCGGAGCAAAGCTCACCGACACGAACACATCCCATCTCCTGTCATTGCCAAACACAAAGAGTTACGTTTGCTGTCACACTCTGTATCTTTTTTTAAAAAATGCTTCCCGCATTTCCCTTTCAAGTCTTCTCGTTGCGCCACCAAACCTTTTCGATCACCCTTTTTTTTTTTTTCGTTACCCGTGCTGCACCTATCCTGCCTCTCTGCAGAAGAAGAAAAAGCGTGTTCGATGCAGTGAAAGAAACATGTGGATGTGATGAAAGAGCTCCCTTGCGATGGGGGGGGGGGCAGTTGCCATGCCATCACAGCAAGGTCTGCAGGATGCATCAAAGCTAATTTTACATCCCTCTCTTTCTTTCCCACACGGTATCCCCCAAGGGGTTTGGTTTGCTGTGCACCGAAGCCCACGTTTCGTCCATTTCTACGCACACTTCACTTTTATGGTGCGAGGTCGAAGGCGGCACAGAGGGAGATCGTTGACAGAGAGAGATATATCACTCCCACAAGAACCAAGCCCTGAGCCTCTAAAGGAGCAACAACAAAGGATTATGTGCATCACTGCTCCTTCTTATCGGCAATTGTCTTTTCCTTCTTTTTTTTTTCTGCCTCCGCTGAAAGTCAAATTTGGCCTCACTTGACCAATCTTCTTTCGCTGACTTTGCGTCCACCGGTAAGTACCGCGGAGCCGATCCATCGTTCACTCGCCTAGCTATTCGTGTTTTTTTAATTCCCTGTTACCTCGTATCACCTACAGACAAATGCGTGCGGGGCTTCGTCGCCTTTACGTTGTGGCCGTGGTCCTGCTTCTGGCGCTGGCAACCACCAGCAAAGCGGAGGAGGGTGTAGAGGCGTCGGAGGTGACGTCCTACTACGGTCGGCTTGATCTGCCGCCGGCGTACTTTAATCACCCTGACAGCGACGCACCCATCAACCGCTTGCAGCCCGGTGCTGTGGTGCTGCACAACAGCCACACAACCATCACCGTTCCCGTTCAGAAGGATGGGTCTTTTGTAGTGTACAACCTGCCCTACGGCACGTACCTTCTCCAAGCGGACTACCACGACTTCCACTTCCCCACCGTGCGTGTCGACGTGCAGTACAAGGAGCGCGCGGTGGCGGGAGAAGACGGGAGCGCCTCGGAGAAGAAGATTCGCATCCCGTCGATCCGCTCGTCAAGCAACGACTTCCCCGTGAAACCGCTGCGAGGGTCTGGTGTGGATGAAGAGAGCCCTGCTGTGATTCCGGCGCTGGGAATTCACGAGTACTACATCCCGCGTGGGGAGTTCCGCGTCACGGACCTTCTCAAGAATCCTATGATTCTCATGATGCTCGTGTCCTTTGGCCTCATGGGCATGATGAAGCTGTTCCCCGAGGAGGAGCTGAAGGAGTCGCAGCGCATGTCGAAGGAGTGGCAGAAGAAGCTCTTCAACAAGGCGACCGGTGCGGAGGAGGAGGAGACCACCACGGCAAGCATCGACAAGAAGAAGAACTAGGCAGTGAACGGACACCACTTGAGGAATGGTCCGTCCGCCACGGATAGGGTACCCCCCGGTAATGGCGCAGCGCATGCTGTCCTGCTTTGAAACAGTACCACCAAGACGTGTGATCTGTGGTGGTTCCGCTTGTCCTTTCCTGTTATCCGTCTTTCGGTCTTTGACCTCGTCCACTTGCAGGCGTGCACCCGCTCTCTGTGAGCCCCTTGGCTTTTTTTGTGTTGAACTATTCCTTGTTCTTGCTGTTGCCTCCATGTTGTTTGTTCCACACCGTTGTTCCAGTCGGAACATCGGACCCTAATCGAAACCCGAAAGAGAAAAGAAGGTGAGTGAAAACGCTGTCACTGTCAGGTGGCCTCCACTTCACTGGAAGCTGATAACGTCAATGGAAGAAAGAGCGCGTGTTGGCGGGCATGCGTACAGCACTCCGTGCCTGGGATACGTGCCCTCACAGGTTTTCACAGTCGAGTGCGTCGCTGCGTCTGGCTTTCCAGAGGGAAGGCTGGAATAGCGTGCTGCTCCCTTTCCGCGTCAGCATTGCGTGCTTCCTGCATATCAGCAAGGAGTTGCCTACAGATTGCTGATGTGCTCAACTCCTCTTACGAGGAAGGGACACAGCTGACCTTCTTAACGAAAGGCAAAGCAAAAAAAAAAAAAGCTTATTCACATCATAAAGCACTTATATAACACCTTCCTCTCTTTTTCTTTTTATCTATTTCTTCATCCACGATATTGCTGTCCACAGTATTTCCAACCTTGAAAAAAAAAACAACAACAGCAATTCACTCACTCCTACAAGATCAGCTAACAATAGTGGTGACACCAACGCAGTGTGAGCACCGCTTTCACTTTCTGGCTAGATCTCATTCAGTCGTTCTCTAGTGCCAAGAAAAATCCCCACCCGAAGAACAGCAGCGACCGTTGCTCATGCGCGCTGGCCACTCGTTCTGGACGCGTACCGCTCCGGCGGTGGCTCTGTTGGCGTGCCTGCTGGTTGCAACGCTCGCCACCGCACACCCGGGCCATGGAGCAGGCGGTGGCACGGCCGAGGATCCTGGTGCCGACATGCCCGGCGTGCTGAAGCTGACGGACGCCACGTTTGACGACGTTGTGGGCAAGGGCAAGGCGGCGCTGGTGGAGTTCTATGCCCCGTGGTGCGGGCACTGCCGCCACATGGCCCCAGCCTACGCTAAGCTTGGTGCCGCCCTCGACGCGAGCCCAAAGGCACAAGAGCGACTCGTGGTGGCCAAGGTGGATGGCCAGGAGAACCGTGCCCTCATGAACCGCTTTGCCGTACGTGGCTTCCCGACGATTCTGTACTTCCCTGCCGGCTCGCTGGAGGGCGAGAAGTACATGATGGCCCGCAGCGCCGACGACCTTGTCGCGTTTCTCAGGCAGAAGGACGTGGACCTGGACCTCTTCATCCCCAAGGAGCCGCAGTACATTGTGCAGCTCAACGCTGACGAGTACGATGAGACAGTGGGAGAGAATCAGCGCGTGAATGCGATGGTCTTCTTTTACGGGTCCGGCTGCGGCCCTTGTGAGGAGCTGAAGCCCATCCTGAACGAGGTGGCACGCATTTACCAGCGGGACGAGCGCGTGGTCATCGCACAGGTGGACGGCGACCAGCCCGAGAACCGCGAGCTCGTCCGGCGTCTTCGGGTGGATTCCATCCCCTCGATTCTCTTTTACGAGTTTGGCGGCCGTGCCGCACCACCTGAGCGCTACTGGGGTTCGAACTCTGTGGAGGGCCTGGTGGAATTCATCAATGAGCGCGCGTACACCCATCGCCTGCCCAACGGTGACCTGGGGCCCGACGACGGTCTGATTGACCCGCTGACGACGGCCCTGCATGAAATGATTGAGAACGTGAAGGATGAGGCAAAGCTGGCGGAGGGCTACAAGAAGTTCCTCGCGTACGGCAAAGGCCTCCGTGGAGACAACGTGGTCTACTACCTGAGGCTCGCCAAGCGCACGGCAGAGGACAAGAGCACTGCTTTTGTCGAAAGCGAGAAGGCCCGCCTCACGCGCATTCTTGGCGAGGGTGGGAGCGGCGCCGCTGCCGGTGCGCGACGGGACAACATGATGCGTCGGCGGAACATTCTGGAAGCCGCCTTGACGGATCGTCGTGCGACGCCCACCGACGTCCGCAAGAGTATGCGGCGTAACCAGGCAACAAAGAAGCGCATGGAAGAAAACGATGCTGCGGATTTGTGAGTGGGGCCTCCGAAGCCCTTCAGCTACCGCAGCTCTGTCTCTCTTGCCGTTCCATCCTGCACTTGTTGTTGCGTTGTTGCGCGATTTACAGCATTCGTGCTGTTCTTCTTCTTTCCTTCGCTATGTCTTTCTCTTACACGTTTTCTGTCACTCTACCTTTTCAATGTGAACATGGGCTTTCACTCTCTTTGTTTTTTCTTTTTGTCACACCACCACTTTCCACGCATTGGATTATTCTCTACCGCCACGACTCACTGGGTTTCTCATCGCCTCATGGTACCTCCTCTCCCCCTTCCCCCTCTCTCCATCCCCCCACCCCTGCGGGAGAGGTAGCCTCTCGTGGCGTGTCATGTGTGCTTCCCACACGCGGAGGTTTCTTCGTTGACTCCTCCTCTTTTCTTGTTGCCTCTCCATGTCTCTATTTCTATCTCTGCGAAAATGTTTGGTCCTAGCTTGGGTATCCTCACAAAACGCAAAGGACAACACAAACCGCACTTGGAAGAAAGAAAATATGAGAAACCATAAGCAGCGGAAGGACCAATCGCGTAAAGCCCGTTCACTGTGTCGAGCTTGCTCCCAAAAAGGCTTTACTTCAGAAGGCTGATGGCTCTGGGTTTCCCCCTCTCCCTAATGTGAAAGGCTGTGAAAGATAGGAGCGGGGGACACCTTTGTCGTGTCGTCTGATCACTGCAGTGTGCGTCTCAATCGCCACGCTCTGTGAAACGACTCAACTACCGTAATCGAGTGTCGATCTCTTTTCAGAGAGTTGAACCGTGCTGCGGAGCAGGAGGACGTATTTTCTGCGTCTCTTGCCATATGTCGAACAATTCGGTTCACATGCGGTATCACTAAGGACTCACCCGTCTCCTTCCTTCACTTCTGGCGCAAGGAATCACCGCGCATTAGGTGACGCGCGCCCGCCCAATTTTTCTCTTTGTTTTTGTTCTTTTCTCCTGAGGAACACCTGTGGGGCCAAACAATCAAACAAAACAAACAAAAAAAAGCAACAGCAACAACAGTCAGTCCCGTCCTAGACAAGGCCAACCACGAACGGGGACCGCGGGAGCAAAACCAAAGGCAAAAATACAGTGATATTCCCAAAGGAGTTTTCCTCTCACATTCGCGAAGAAAGCCCTGCAAAACAAGAAAAAAGAGGAGGAAAAAGAGAGTGGGGAGCCCATGCAGGAGCTGCATTCTCAGCTGCCAGGGGTGTCCCTGCGGTACAGCAGGCTCTCCGATGCCCGCGGTGTCATGCAACTGCTGGGGCTGCGGGATGTGACGGAGGACGGGATGCCAACCACCGCCCTCCTTCGTAGTGCCAAGGTGCAGTGTCTCGAGGACGTCGTTGACCTTATCCAGACAAGTTTCCTCTGCGTCTCCGCGGTGGATACCGTGCCTGCGTCCCTTTCCTCTGACGCAGAAGGTGCGGAGGCTGCGGAAGCCACCACGGCGTGGACCGGGTCAGCTCGTGGCCCACACGACGGCAGCACGGGCGGCACGGAACGTGTGGTTGGCTTCGTGGCACTCGGCACGGGCCCTCGCGTGTACGGCGAGGCGGTTGCCAACAGCACACCACGGGGCAGCACCATTGAGGTTGCGGACGCGGCACCTCCCGCTTCAGACGCGACGCTGTTCCCGCCAGATCGCTGGGAGGACATTGTGCACAGCGGTGTGTACGCCGGGCAGGAGGTGGACACCATCTGGCCAAGCAACACCCTGTGGGCGTCGGTTTTTGTGGCACCGTCCTCCGACACGGTGGCGGAGCATCTGCCCAGTGCACCGGCTGTGAAAGACAAGAGCGGCGGTAGCGGCGGTGCCGCCACCCCTGCTCCGTATACCGCCGCGCGCCTCCTGCAGGAGCTCCTTGCCGTGGCGCTCTCCGCGTCGCCACGCACCTCGCATATTCTGTGGCCGCTACCTCCCGTGTCCTCTTCTTCTACCGTGTCTGATCTGCTGAAGGAGGCGCTGTCCGCTCAGGAGCTGCCCAGCGGGCTCAGTGCGGTGAAGCCCGCTGGCTTTGACTTTAAGGGGAGCTTGATGCACATTCGTCGCGAGGACGTGATTCCCGCCTTGTCTATTCGCGCAGGCCGCATTGAGGATTACGATGATTTTGCCCCTCTGCTCGTGCGCGGCGCTGGCGTCGTGACAGAGTTGCCCGAAGATCTTTTTCTGGAGGAGGTCCTGAAGGACCAGAACGCATCGAACAAGGTTTGCGTCGCAGAGAATGCCGTGACGCACGAGGTCGTGGCACTGGCGTGCGCACACGTGCTCTCACCAGAGGAACAGCTGTACTTTACCAAGCAGTACAGTCTCGAAGCCTTCAACAAGCTCCGCCCCACCGTTGTCGCGACGCGAGAACGAGATTCTCCAGCAGGGGTAGGCAGCGGCGGTGGTGGCACAGTCCGCCTAGACTTTGTTTTCTTTGACGACGCGTACAACGGCTCAGCGCACGAGTTTGTGAATTACATTTTTGAAAAGATGTTCCCAAAGTGCGATTACCTCCTCATCACCCTGCCTCACGCGCAGCCAGAGACACCGCTGCTCCGTAGTTTCATTCACCTGCCGATACGGCAGTACCGGCCGCACAACAGTCGTGGGGAGTACGCGCCGGTGCCGCCCGGGTTGTGGGTGTGCTCCCGTCTCAGTACCCTGCGGGTCGAGCAGTTTCGCGCCACGGCGGTCCGTGCCGCAGAGGAGCGCGCGCTGGCGGAGGAGTTCCTTCGGCTGCCGTCCTTGTACGACCTAAAGAACGACGTCGCGGAGAAACTCCGCGAGGATCTGTGCATTTCCCACGAGAAGTACAAGATTGAGGGCCGAGCGCCGACGATGCGACTGCCGTCGACCACCGTGTTTCAGCTGACGATGGCGGGCGGGGAGACGATTGGCCTTGTTTCTGCACGGCGCATGGAGGGGAAGGAATTGTACGCACTCAAGATGAACTATGACATGGACGAGTACATCTCGCTCTACACGCACACGGGAAAGGACTACTCCGCCACGAATGTTGCACAGACCAAGGCAGCGCGGCTCCCACCGGAGCTTTCTGGCGTTGTGCTGCGGGGCATGTACGTCAAGCCGGCGTATCGCACGTGGGTGCGCTTCCTTGTCCGGGAGGTACTGCGACTCTTTGTGGCCGACGTGGCCTGTGTGCTGACGCCGCTGGAGGAGGAGGCGTTCCCTCCATTACTGCAGGAGCTCATCCTGGCTCGGCCCCGGCGTGTCGTCGAAAAGGACTCGGAGGCGACCTCCCCGACAGATGACGTTCCCGACGCCGCGGAGGGCGGTGGGGCTGCGGCCGCCGCAGACGCCGCGTCGACTTCTACGGAACCGACTGGCGAGGAGGCGATGCTGGCGTCCCTGCACTTCACGACCCCGCGCTACCTCGGGGATGAGAAGCAGCGCGTGAATGCACGGTTGGTGGTGGTTGGCGCGAGCGCTACGGGGCTCAGCTTCTTGCACGCGCTGCTGGCGACCCCATTCGCCCGCTTCACCAATCTGGTGCTCGTCTCCACGGATGGGCTGCCTCTGCATCCCAACCAGGAGCCGACGCTGTGGCGCGCGGACCACATGGAGCTCATGGAGCGTGATTATCTGGCACTGCAGCAGGGCAGCCCGTTCCGCGTGGTCTCTGGGGCGCTCGTGGACTTGGACAAGGTGAACCGCTTCATTTCCGTTGACAATGGCACCTTTGAACCCTACGACTACCTTGTGCTGACGGCGGGACGCCAGTATGTGCTACCACCGTCCGTGCGACAGCTCCTCCAACAGGAGGGCCGCACTGGCAAGAAGAGCGTCATCGCGCTTAATGGCGAGCTGGCCCTCGATCGTGTGCGCCAGTCCCTCGCCGAGATTGACGTCAACACAAGCAACGTGGCCAATGTCATGGTGTACGGCTCTGGCCTGGACGCGCTTGCCGTCGCCGCAGCCATGGTGGAGGAGAACTTCTCTGCCCAGCGTGTTGTCGTCTGCGCACGCGACACGGCGCTGCCGGCCTTCCTGGATGAGGCGACGTACCAGGCAACCTCGACCCTGTTCCGTGCCATGGGCATCAACGTCTTTCGCGGCTACGACGTGAGCCGCATGGAGTTTGACGACGAGAACAACCTTAGCAACGTGCTCCTCGCGCCGGTCTCGCCAGAAAGCAAGGCGGGCCAGTCGGTAGAGCTAGCCTGCTGCCTTGTCATTTGCCTAGAGGACAAGGACATTGACGCCAATGTGCTGTCCGCATTGAATAAGCGAAGCATTGTCTTTGACGGCCGCGTCATTGTGAATCGACGCTACCGCACGACAGACCCAGGCGTCTTTGCCGCTGGGCCGGTTGCCATGTGGACCCGGCGGTACGGCACCAATACCCCGAACTTTGAAGACTTCAAAGCCAACGATGTCGGTCAGCATCTGGCACAGGTGGTGCTCGGGCAGCTCGGCTTTGAGGAGTTCCGCTCCCTCGCCGCTCGCTCCGGGCGGCGCGCCTTGATGGACCGCCTCCTAGGCTCTACGCGGCGGCACCAGGCGGAGGGCCTCGGCGACGACAGCGAGAGCGACGGCCTTGGCGACCTGTCTGATGAGGAGGCCGATGGAAGCTGGAATGATGCGGCTCAGCGGCCCGCGCGTCCGGCGGCGAGTGCCGCAGGCCTTGACTTGCCGCTGGGTGAGGCACCAGAGGACACCATCAACGGCAGTACGTCCAAGCGCATGAGCTTCCGTAGCAATCAGGGGGGCACCGTTAAGGACCAGAGTAGGGGCGATGTCAATGCGCAGCTGCGCAAAAAGCTCCCATCGTACATTACGCCGTTGGCGCGACGGGTGCGATTACCTGGCGGCTACCACCTCTTCTCTGTCCAGGCTGTCGAGGCCAAGCTATTGGAGACGTGCGACGCACTCACGTGCAACACCATTGACACGGAGAAGTTTTCCTTTGTGTCTGGCGACATGCTCTCCCCAAAGGGGGACAAGGTAGAGAAAGGGGAAGAGGCCACCAAGGGTGCCATGACATCTGGCTCTTCCCCGCAGAGAAATGCCCGCCGCCGCAGCAGCGCATCCGAGTGTGCTGTCTTCCGTGACGGCCGTGGTGCTCCCTCTGACCAAAGCGTCGTCACACTCTACGTCAACCGCGGCACAAGACGCATCGACGGTGTCACTTACTTTGGACTCGCTGAACCCCCCACCGGCAACCTGACGGCGCTTGTAGGACTGCCAGAGACCGTCCTCAACCTGGTGTTCCGCTACCGCGAGGCTCAGCAACGCGTGGCGGCGCATCTCGTTACCGCAAATGGTGCTCCTACTGACAAAGATAGTGTTGGGGATGAAGGTGCCGCAGCAGCCACGATGGACGTGGACCTTCCCGCCCACAGCGCACTAACCGCAGGGGTGCGGCGTGGGCAGCTCGATCTGATGCAGTACCTCCGTCTCCCGCATCTGGAGACCGTCTTCTATGACCGCTTCACAGACTTCTTCCGTCTACTGGAGCGTCGCAGCCGTGCTCACGAGGAGGCCGTCAAGGCGCGCGAGCGCATCCTTGCCCAGCACAAGCTGGACAGCAGTCTCAGTCCAGAGCACATCGCGCTTTATCAGGCAGAGCTGACAGAGCAAAGGAGCCGTTTCCGGTACGAGGTGCAGCTCGCCCTGCTGACGTTCCTCCACGAGCAGAAAAATTTCCGGCCCCACAACATGTATCTCCCCAACGTCGAACGTGTTGTGACAAAGAAGTGCGCAGCGTCTGTGGACGGCACGAATGGCATGACGCGCGATCCCATCCAAACCGTCCGCTAGCGCGCGTTCGCGCTACGAGGAGGTGCGGGACTTGTATGCTTGCGAAGGTGCGCCTCTCCTTATCTCTCCTTTGTTTGCTCATTGCTGTGTCTCCGACGGGCACTCTACAGTGCCCTGCTCCACCGTCTCTCCTTCTCGTTTCTTTTTTTCTCTTTTGCCAGACATGTATATGTAGCCGCATCTTTGTTTCCTCTACATTGCCATCATGTAACATATGTCACTATCCTCTTTGTTCCCTTGCGCTTCTATGCGCGCGGAGAGTCATCACCTCTTTCTCTCTCTCATTCTCTCACGCGAGAAAACGCCGCAAACGACACCATTACAAAGTGACGTGCTCTCAATAAAGAATGCTACGCGGTTGACGTCTGCTATCTACCACCGTGAGTGTGTGTTATAGTGCGGGCAGCAACGCACATGGATTTGGGCGTGCGTTTTAGAAGAATCAAATGGCATTCCTCTCTCTCTTTCTCCACCATATTGGCTGATGTTCCTGCGCGGGAGCCTCAGCGCTGGTGGCCATGTGAAGGACGTTCACAGCTGCATCGCAGAGAAACGTCACCTTGCTCGCGTCACTTTGTGCGATCCCCGTATCGTTCACATGTCAACCCTCTCTCCGCTCCTTTCTTTCTCGTTATCGTGTCACGTAACCGAATTCACCATGTTCACTTGCACGCGCAGATCCATCCAGCTATCTTTACATCGCGATTCCTTATTTTAAACAACGGTTTCACCTCTCTTGATCTTCTAACGCCTTCATCACCGAGGACCATTCTTCACACCGGAATTATTATTATTATCTCGTAATAAAATTAAAAAAAGTTAAAACACCTTTTCTTTCAGAATACAACCACAATCTCACAGACCATGTTCCGCTACACTTGCCCCGCTCTCAAGAAGCTCCAGCCTCTTGGCAACCGCGTGCTCATCAAGCGCATGCAGGCGGCCAAGCAGACCAAGGCTGGTATCCTGATCCCCGAGCAGGTTGCCGGCAAGATCAACGAAGGCACGGTTATCGCCGTGGCAGCTGCCAACAAGGACTGGACGCCCACCGTGAAGACTGGGGACACCGTCCTGCTGCCCGAGTACGGCGGCTCCGCGGTCAAGGTGGAAGGTGAGGAGTTCTTCCTGTACGACGAGTCCATGCTGCTGGGCATCCTGACCGCCTAAACCTTTTGTTTTCCTCTCGCAACAGATTCCACCAGAGCGCGGCCTGCAAGTACTCGAAGATGGAGGATCAGTGTGTGACCGATGTGAAGGGAAGCGGATCTCAACTCGGCTTCGGTGTAGACACGTGTGTGGGGCGAGGAGAGGCACCACATCTTATGTGTGCGTCAGCGTGAGGAAGGGGGAGAACGCGCGGTCGCCCATCTCGTCGGTGAGGACACACCGAGGTATCGACCCAATCCGACGTGACACACGCCCATGAAGGCGACGTCAGCACACACGGCAGTCCATGTGTGCCTTCGTTTCTGCCCCTTTTTTTTTGCATTTTCACGTCGTTCTCGCAGAGAGAATAAACAGAGAAGCGTCAAAGAGGAGCACGTTACACATGCCCTCGCCATCCGCGCACGTGTCCCCTTGTCAACGCCGCATGCCACGCCTCGTCTTCTCTGCTTGCGACTCTTTCATTTCGTTGCTCTCTGAGCTGACCTGCATATGGGGCCGATTCCCTGAGAGCAACTTGTGATGCGCATCCTTTTTCTCTGCATTTGTTTCATATTGTTTCTTTTCGCCTTTCCCAGTGCCAACGAATACTAAATCAAAGTGAAAAAAGAAAAGAAAATGTCCCCGTGAAAATGTACCTGGTCAAATCCATCTGTCTTTAGCAGACTGTGCAAGCAACAAGTGCATTGAAAAAAATAATCATTTGGTATTCTTCCTGAAAGCATGTTTCTTCTTTGTACTTCACAACGCCCTTAAACCAACACAAACAGAAAAAACGACAGTGAGCCAGGAACTGGGGAATCGCTGTGGTTGCTCATCGATAGCGAACCACCCCTTGATGCTAGCGGATGGAAACTGTGCTTGACCATTCTTGCTTCACGCATTGATCGCCGTGGATGTATCTGCCAGAAGTAGAAGGAGAGCACGGTGTAAGAAGAGCGACCACTTCCGGTCCAGTCCAGCAGGACGGCGGGGATATGAATACGGACGGAAGGACACCTGTGCAAGGAGGCGAGGGTTGGACGTTGGAAGTGCATTGGCGTGCTCGCATATTTTGCGATGCCAGCACGTCCCGTGGCACGCAGAGCCTTTCTCCTTCCCTGCTTCACCACTCCCCCCTGAGAATATTGTAGTTTCACCTTCTCTAACAGACAACCCCCCCCCACTTGTACAACCACATTCCGCACTCTTTTCTCCTTCCTCGTAACTGACGAACTCTCTCTTTGCGTGTTGTGGGTCTGTTTTAACGAAAGAGAAAGATACAGACGTCACACAAATCCGAGAGATTCTAGCGCTGGAGTTTTTTCCCCTCATTTTTCGGAATTCTCTATCGTCTTTCACACGAAACTTTAAAGAGTAACAGAGAAGCATTTTGTGTTCCAGAGCCCGTGTGCGAACAGCGACGCTCATACACACTGGACGTGCACCAATGTTTCACAAATTCGAAGAAGGCTCTGCGATTGTGAGCAACGTCCCCATCCCTCCTTTCGTTCCTCTTCAGCACCAGCAGGTGAATGTCGCCACCATCAACTACCTTGCCAACTATAGCCTGCGCGCCGCCCGTGAACGAGGGTGGCTGCAGACCGAGGAGGACATGCGACAGGCGACCGAGGTCTACGCAAGCAACGACGCGAGACCTTTGCTCGAGCAGGAGGGTTACGCGCACAAGGGCGACGACGTGACCTTCTTTTACGCTGGCGTCGAGGCGTCGCTCGCAGGCGCGCAGCCGCACTTTCATTACCCGCCCGTGCCATCCACGCTGTTGCTGTCCAGCCGCTTCTTCGTGAGCCACGTCGGCAACAGCTCCTACACCATTTACGGGGAGCTCCACAGCTACCTCGAGGGCAAGGAGGAGAGCACGCGGCAGCTGCTGGGGCACTTCAAGGTGACCACGGTGCTGGTCTCCAAGATGCAGCGGACGGTGCGGCCGATTCCACCGCCGCGCCGCGCTGTTATTGCAGAGGCGTGTGAGCAGACAAAGGCATACCTCTCCACGCATGTGCCGGACGCTGGGATCGCCAGACTGAACCCACGGTCTCTTTTGGCGGCCTCTGAATTGATTGCAGACGCGGAGACGGCAGACCTCAACCGCCTCGTTCTGCTGTCCCACGCCGGCACAACGTGTGGCGATGGTGTGGTGCGCGAGACGCGCTTCCGCCAGCTTCACACACTGCGCGAGACCGACATGGACTTCAACTTTCACGTCAACCAGCTGGCCATGCAACAGCTGGTGCTCAACAGCTTTCGGGGTTCCCTACGCCATCCAGATAGTGCGGGGGCCGGAGAAAAGGAGAGCATCTATCCTCGCCTGATAAACGACGATGTCAAGCCGCTGGTGGGTGACCTGCTGCTGCGAAAGCTGCGCATTGATTATGTCAGAGAAATCCCCATGACCCATGAAGCTGCCGAGGTTTGTCTCTTTCCTTTGGACGATAGCGCGCTTGAGAAGATCCTCCGAAGCAAGCCCGGAGCACGTCTTCAGGAGCGTGTCGAGATTGGTTTCTTTTCTTGCGGTGTCCGAAAGACAACCGACAAGGAACGTTTCCTTGCCACGGTGGGCGTCTTCTCCTGCTACGTGTGAGTCAGACAGGTGGGAAGACACTGTGTTCAGACGTTTTAAATCTCATGTCACTGTTATGCCTGTATCTTCTTGCATATGCAGAATGAAGAAACAGGAGGAAAGGCATGTTATCTTTTCAAAAGCAAAGGGCCACTCCCATATTTTTTTCACCCTCACTCGGGTGGGCTCATCACGTATGGCTCCCCCCGTCGTCTCCCCTCCTGCCCTTTCCACCGAACACCTGTTTTGCTGCTTTTCTTCTTCAACAACGCGCTCATGCACTATCCAACGTAGCGAACGAAACCCAAAAACTGAATCGAAGTTGCCACACACACACAAAAAAAAAAAAGAAGTGAGGTGGTTCTGGTGCCTCTCGTAGCTGAGTCAAGAGTGTAGCGGCCTTGCCTGCGCTGGTGCACCTGAGCGCCACCTTTGTGCGGTGTATTACTCACTTTGGGAGGCTGTTTGAATAAGGCCGTGCTTTTTTTTTTTTTGCACAGTTAGGAAATCCTCAATCCCTTCCCTCTTCTTCCTTGTCCTACGAACCAAGATAGGCATCTTCACAGTCTTCCTCCCTCTTCACACTATTGTTCTCTGACTTCTCTCGTTCACATCTACATTCTATTTTTACCGACATGTTCCGCTTCACCTGCCCCGCTCTCAAGAAGCTCCAGCCGGTCGGCCAGCGTGTCGTGGTCAAGCGCATGCAGGCGGCCAAGCAGACCAAGGCTGGTATCCTGATCCCCGAGCAGGTTGCCGGCAAGATCAACGAGGGCACGGTTATCGCCGTGGCGGCTGCCAACAAGGACTGGACGCCCACCGTGAAGGCTGGGGACACCGTCCTGTTGCCCGAGTACGGCGGTGCGTCTGTCAAGGTGGAGGGTGAGGAGTTCTTCATCTATGAGGAATCCACGCTTCTCGGTGTGCTCACTGAATAGAGAAACGTTGACCTTCTCTCGATCGTTGGCGTGTGATCTCACTTTTGTCTCAGCGACGCTCTGACACGCTGCGGAGGAAAGTTCATGAAAGCATCACCCTCAGCAGCAGCGTGGCTGGGATAGCCTCGCCGTTTTTTTTTCTTTGACATCTGTTTTCCCTCACCACTCTTTGTTAATGGCCGTCCGAGGTTTTATTTAACGAATTCACTTCTTAACGTCTATCCCACTTTCAGGACCCGAAGCTGAGTTCGCAAAGAAACACCAACAGACGGAAATCACACACACACAAAAAGCCAGAACACACAGCTAGTGAAGTTTGTGCCCGTCAGTGGTACTGCTTTTTCCACTGGGCACCGCTGTCATGAGAATTGCTGTCACTGCAGCAAGCAAGAAGTGCGTCACGCTATGCAGCTCTTGTCTCGCAGAAAGGAAAGACGCGCCTGCCGACACGGCCGCTTGTTCCCGTGCACTCTTAGCGTAAAGCACAACGACGTTTGCACACATGTGCCACTCTCTCTATCTCTATATCTGAGGTACTTTAGGTCTCCTTCGACCAAGCAGGATAAAACAAAAATCACAACCACGAAGTGCATGGTTCGATCACAGCAGGTGACGGCAGCGCTGGTGCGCCGCGCCTGCGCCGGTGGACGAACACCTCTCTCATATGGCTCTGCTGTTGCCACCGCCCGTGGTCCTCTTCTTCAGCCCACACGCCTCTTGTCCCTTCGTGCGCCGAACACCACCCGTCTCACACCTGCCGCTTCAGCCGCGTGCGTTTTGCTTGACCAACAACAACGCCGTGCCGCCTCTTCGCTAGTGCGACCTCCCTCATCGTCTTCATTCTCAGAGCCAGAGCGTGATAGTGACGGCGCAAACGCTGTCCCGCTGTCTACCCCCGAGGAGGTGGAAGCGACGTTTCGCAACTCGGTGGAGGCTCGCACGGTAAGCAACGCTCAGCTGCGGCGGTACGTGGATCAGCTGCCCGCGAAGGATTATGCCTTGGGCCTGGCCGCCGTGAAAGGAGCCAAGGCCGGCGGACTACGCCCGTCTAACCAAGTCTACGAGGTGCTGCTCGACTTGCTCATACAGGGCGGTCAGCTAAAGGCCAGCATGGAGCTGTACCAGAGCATGGTCACAAAGGAGCGCATCATACCCACTCCACGCACCTACGCGCTGCTCATGGACCTGTGCTTGCAGCGCAATATGCCTGATGCCTGCCAGCGGCTCTTCCGAGATATGCAGAAGCGCGGCATGCGGCCCGCTCCGCAGAATTACGAGCTGATGCTCACCTCACTAGCAGCTGAGACACCACCCAAGTGGGAGGAGGCCATTGCTATCTTTGACAAACTTACCCGTGAGCGCAAGAGCCACGTCAACGCCAAGACATACAACGCGCTTATGAAGGTTTACATGCATATGGAGCCGTTCGACTGGCGGGTGGTGTACAACTGCTACCACGAGATGCGCTCCCGGGAGCCGAGGATCCCACTCGAATGGGAGAGCTACCTGATCTTGCGAGAGGCGCTGCGGCGCGGCAAAGCCGGCCGTGTGCGCCGCTTCATGGCCTTCTTGGACGCCTGGGTGCAAACCACCCCACTGCGCTCTGCCGGCTTTGTGAAAGGCGTCCTGCTGTACTTTGCTGCCATGTGGGTCATAAAGTCCATTGTGGGCTACATCTTTGTGTGGTATGTGGAGCAGACAGGTGCGGCGCGAGATAAGGACGGCGCTGGCAACGTTGCCATGGTGGGCGAATCGATGCTGCCGGTGTCGTGAGAATCAGACAGAGAAAGCGGGAGGTGCTAGGGCGAGCAAGGCTTCACTTCAGCGTGTGTTGCGGCGACGGCAATCCTTCCTTCCCACACTGCTCCCCCTTGAAGCTCTGGTCTCTCTTGTTGACTTGTGCTCACTCCGGGGTTGTTCAGTTGCCTCGCTGAAGGCCATTCGTTCTCTCTTCTTCTTTGTACCTCTGCACTTACTTCGAAACCAGCACAGAAGTGTAAGGCACCTCTTCGCTCATGGACGGTGCGGTGGTTGACAACTCGAACCAATCACGTCGAAAACAAACAATTAGCTGAGGGATCTCGCGTTCTTTGCGGTCGCGATCGAGCGACCGCTGCTAGTTGCTTTCACGCTTCGGCAGCTTTGTGACGAGTTGCCAATGCTACACGAAGGGAGTCCTTTGTTCCGAGTGTGTGCGACTGCTCGAGTCTTCCTTGTGCCTCGTGCTTGAGGCTACGTAGGGAGTCCTTGGATGGAAGACGAGCAAGAATAGGAACACATTCTCCCGCTGCGAGAGCACACGGTCACGCATGTTTTTCCTTGCTATCCTTGCGCTTGCTACCGTTTCTACACTGAACCGACTCGCCTCATACATTTTTTTTTTTTTTTGAGAGAAGAATTTTAGAGGGTTGTAGATTAAACATTTCATTTCAACTGGCAAAGCTCGAATTACTTTTCTTTCTTCACACAATCGCTCAGCATCCTTGCATTTTTGCCCATCTCTTTCCCATTGGGATGACCACCTCTGTCGACGTAGCATCAGCCTTGAGCCCTGAGGCAGCCTTCGAGGCGCATCTGCGAAAGGAGGTTGCGAGCTTGCAGGCGGAGCACGGCGATGCTCACCTCCAGAAACTTCTGCAGCAAGACATCGCCGCCTGCAAGAAGAAGGACTCGGAGCTTTCACAGTTGAAGGGCAAGACCAAGGTTGCCGCAGAGGAGGTACGCCGGCTCCAGGATGCCGTGCGTAAGACGAACTTCACTCGCGACAAGGCAGAGAGCATGTGCCGTGCCATTGAGGAAACCATGAAGCGGCGCGAGGAGCTGACGGCAAAGATGTCGGCGGAGATGGCGGAGCACCGCGATGGGTTCAAGGGTCGCATCGAGCAGCACCTGAGCGACATCCGCAAGGGCGTGCAGGAGCGCGAGGAAAAGATTGCTGTGGTGGAGGCGGAGAATGAGGAGCTGGAGAAGCAGCTTGAGGAGAGCAAAGCCAAGTTCACTGCGTTCTACGACAAGTTCCAGGAGTCCATGAAGGACCGTGTGTCTACCTTTGAAGAGCTGCTCAGCAGCTGCCAAGCGACGACGCAGGAGCTGGAGAAGGTGCAGAGTCAGCTCATGCTTGTGCGTCGCGAGCGGCTGAAGATGGAATCCGGCACGGCGGCTCTTAAGCAGCAGCTTCAGGTCTACGAGAACCAGTTCGAGGGCTTTGCAAGCTCCACGATGAAGCCAGAGGACGTGGCGGCGTTGGCAGCTCAGCAGCACGAGCAGGCGCAGTCGCAGATTAAGCATCTGGAGGACCAGAAGAGTGAGGCCAACCAGATTCGGTTACAACTGGACAAGGAAACCACGGAGCTGCGCGCACGGCTGGCGGCGCTGAAGAAGGAAACGCAGCAGGCGGAGAAGGTGAAGACTGCCGCAGAGAAGAAATGCCGCCAGGCTCAGGAAAAGCTCCGTCAGCAGCCAAAGTGAGACCGCCACAGGTCTTTGACTACGGCGACTGGGACGCGTCAATGGTGCCTGTGATGGGGAGCGGGGCCGGCGGATGTCGCTCATATTTCCTCAGAGACGAGGAGAGGAGAGAAAGAGAGTCCGTCGCACTGTGCTCCCACCCTGATCATTCATGTTCATTACGTTACGCATGGCAGACGTGCTTCACAGAAGTCTGCGTACAGAACCATTTCCTGCCAGCAACGCACTCAACATTGCGAGGTGACGATTCCCCACGAGGAAAACAAGATGAGGAGAAATTAACGAAAAGCACCCAGCACAGCAAAATGGGTCACGCGGACAGTCTCTCGTGAGTAGGCTGCTAGAGTGTTGTCAGCAGAAAATGCACACACACACGCACACACATGAGGAGCCGTTCTCTGCTAACGAAGCGACTTGGTACGTGTACTGCTGCTTCTGATGTACTTGGTGGAATGTGGGCCTCTGGCACTTTACATCTTTCTTCTGTACAACAAAAGAAAAGCGGTTCCACGTGCCTTCCCTCTCGCCTTACCGCGGGCTGAAAGTACTGTGCAGGACTGTAAAAGAGAGAGTGGACTCCTCTCATTATGTGTGACATCGGTGAACCCCCCCGTTCCTGGATTTCTTGCACCTCCTGTCATTCCCATTCCTCCCAATTGAATAAAGTAGCCTTTTTTTTCCTGGTGCTTCTGTGTTTCTTTCTTTTCAATCGTCGACTGCAAAGGAAATGCGGCGCTCCTTTCTTCGGTGGTGCAGCAAGATTGACTTGGACGGTAAGCCGTCCGCGTACTACCCCCGTTTCCGCCCACGACGCCTCGTGATGCCCGTGGACCCAAATCGCGTACACAGCGAGCAGCGTTACGCCAACCCTACCCTCACACGGTATAAGCAGCAGAAGCGGCTCCGGAAGGAAGCGGAGCGCCGCGGCGCCATCACGCTGGCGGAGGTCCCAGCGGAACGCACGGTGGGGGATGCGTTTCGCTACATGCTGGAGGTGTGCGAGGAGGAGCGTCTCTTTGACGCCAGCGCCAGCCTCTCCAGCGCGCCATGGACGAAGCTGGAGGATCTCGTCAAGGAGGCCCGAAGCTGCGAGGCAGCATGGAAGAAGGCGGCGGACGGTGGCGCGTGTGAGGGCGGATCGGCTCCGGCGACATGTGACCCCACGGACGAATCGTCGGGCAATACAGTGGCCCTCCGCGCTGTCGACAACATGTGGTCGATGCTGGACCGCACCCCTCTGAGCAGCCCTGTGCACGGCGTCCTCGCGCTGCGCGGCAAAGCGCTGGTGGAGCGGACGGTCGCGGCGACAGCCTACGAGGCCTTTCCACGCCTGCGCTCGAAACACCTGCAGGCGTTGCTCCACGAAAGCTGCGGCTTGCTGCCCAGCAGCCGGGTCGCCGTGCGACTCGGCTTTGCTCAGCACGCTGGGGTAGAGGGGGACATTGGCATGTGGCGAGAGCTCAACGTGCTGGTGGAGCGGGCACGCGTGGCTCGGGCCAAGGCCGCAGCACATCGCGAGCGCCTGGAAAAAGGAATCGCCCAGCAGCGGCGGTGGTACTGGCGAGGCGTCGTCAAGTCTGCCGTCGGACGCCTGCGCATGTTCCCTGTGTCCCCCGAGGATCTGCAACCTCGGCTGGAATGGGTGCGTGCCTCCATGTTCGCCTTCATTGGGTTTGTCGAGATGGCGCAGCGGTCCGGGGAGCCCCATGTGGATGTGGAGACTCTGGTGATGAAACTCTACTGCGGTCAGTTAGGACGATTTGCCCACCGCCAGCGATTGCTGCGGGATGCGGAGGCGTTGCTGGAGCGACCGTCGGCGGAGAGCCATGGCCAAAAGCCATTAGCACAGCACGAGGATGAGGGTGAGAGAACAAGCACGCCAGAGCATGTGGCTGCCCGTAAACGCTTGGCGACAGTCCTGGAGGATCTGCAGGAGGAGCTTCAGTCGCTCCGCCGGCGGACGCCCGATGAGCTGGAAGTGCTGGAGGCCAAGACACATCCATTGAGTGACCGGGCAGATCTTCGCCGCGAGCAGTTTGCCTCTAGTGGAGGGACACACGCCGTGCAGTCCCTGAAGGACGATCTCTTTGACACGTACAAGGCCGAGCGCCACGCCAAGGCCGCTCCCCCCATGGTGATCCACAGCCTCGAGACGCAGAATGCCCTCAAGGAGGCCCAGCTGATTCTCAAGTATGCGCCGGATGTGGCCCCCGCCCTTCGAGACGGCGCCATCGATGTGGATCAGGTGGTTCGGAAGACAGTCGAGGTGCACGAAACCAACGCCTACGCCTCACTCCGGCATGACCAGCAATACCGGGCCGTGGAGTACACGGTGTGTCGCCTGTTCAGCGGGCGCGCCTGTATCGGCGAAGGCAAGGGTGAAACCCTGATGGAGGCGATTCAGGAAGCGGCGCTGCACATGACAAGCCAGTACTATCTTCGGGGCGGTCCGTACACCGGGAAGCGGTCTGACAGTGCGAAAGCCCCAGAAGAGACCAAGGGAACGGGACCAGGACAGGTGCGTGTGAGACCGCCTCGGACCGAAGAGGAGATCATTTTCTGATCCACGTTTCCCTTTCTCCTCTGTCTTTTTCCCTTCTTCTTACGAATGACGTCAAACTGCACTGCAGGCCGTGAACTCGCGATGGAGGCGGAGGTAGGCTCCGCGAGAACGGTTGCAGATCGGGCCACTCCTTCCGTCACCCTTTCTCAGTTTGTGTTTACCCCCTGACGTTGTACGGTACTCACGTACGTTGCTCACAGATAATTCTATTCCTCTCTTGTACAAATATTGCCCTGATTTTTTTTTTTCTGCGCAGACATCCATGTTTGCACAAAGAAATGTGAACCAAACCATGCCCTATCTCTGCCGTCGGCTCAGACGTCTAGCCACACCACCTCTGCAAGCGCTGAAGGCGTGGTGCACGGATGGGGAGGCCGGAGTGAGAGGTGCCACAGGGCTGAAAAGAGCTAAACATTACCGCTTTCTCTCCCTCTCTCTCACTTCGTGTGCGTCGATGGTGGCCTCAGTTTGAACGTTGAGTATAACGCGACCCCAGCGCACAGTTGCAAACAAACATCCTCCTCCTCATGCCCCCTTTTTTTTTTTGTAAGTTCGTCCATCACGTCACTGCAGCGGGAAAAAGAACAGACGGTCGGACAGACACACCACAGAGTTTTCACCGCTCACTTGGTAACATTTTTGCTTCTCCGTGGTTTCACAGACAAAGCGCCCTGTCGCTTACAACCAGCCACCTTAGCCTGTGCTTCTGCTCGGTGTTCGTTTCGTTTCGTTTTACTTTTCACATAGTCATGGCGTCTGTCGTCCGCTCTGCATACAGACAAATTCTGCGGAGCCACGCGCAAGCGCAGAAGCGGTATCCCGATCCTAACGATTTCTGCTTTGCGCTCTTTGGCCCGTTGCTCAACCGGAACGATTTTGCGAATGGTGGCTACGGCAAGGACTTCTCACGTGTGCTGCACCACGCCTTCGCTCGCCCTTCGGTGGAAGGGGCGGCGTCCGACACCCCTGGAGAACGGCTGAAGGCAGCCTTCGCCGCCCTGCGTCAGATCCGCGAGTTGGACAAGTACCCGTCGCCGAGGGCGATCCGTGCGAAGCGTGAGGAGCTGTTGTCAACAGGAAAGGACGCTGGGCGCTCCCCGCTCGTGCCGAAATCTCCGGGGGAGGAGACGACCGCGGCGAGGGAGGGTGGCAGCGGTGGGCTCGGTGAAGCGTCGCCGACGCCTTCGCCTGAGCTCCCCAGCCAGAAAGGGGACCTCGATGAATGGACGTCTGAGGATGAGGTTGCCGCCCCATCGACGTTGTCCTTATTCGTGGATGTGGAAGAGGGCCGCAAGGTGCTGCGCGAGGTGCGTCACGGTGTTTTTGCCAAGGAGGAAACGAAATGCCCGCCCTACTCGTATCTGGTGCCCCCGGAACCTCTGTACGTGTTCTCAGCCGAGGGCATTCGGCCCTTTCTCACCATGACAGACGCCATCGTGTGCCTCGCGGCAACGAGCAAGCACCTCCGCGCGCAACAGGCCTTGTATGAGGCGGAGGAGGAGCGCGCGCTGGGCTACACTCCACGGTGCACCAGTGGCTCGTCTCCTGCAGACAGTCTGGCTTCATCCGAGGGGCCGTCCGATACGCCCGCGGTGCCGTGCAACAAGGAGGCACTCGATGCGCTGCTGCAGGGCATCCACACACGAGTGGTCAGTCGCACCGACTGCGTGGAAATCGAGCTGGTGACAAAGTTCACCGCCACCGAGTCGGACACCGAGTCGTCGGGCTCCGTCCCACGCCACCTCTTCCAGTGCTTTCTCATTATCCGTAATGCCTCGCCCTCGCAGAACCCGCATTTGTGGCACGCCCGTCTGCTGTCGGTCCATCTGACGCTGCTCATGCCCGAGCGCAACGAGGTGGTGGACCTGCTGCGACCGCTGCAACTGCAAAATCCTATCATGTTGGCCCCCGGAGAGACTCACGTGTCCCCCACAAGCGTGACAATGCCGTGCACAACGGGTGTGCTGCGGGGGACCTTTCAGATCAACCTGTATAATGAGCACGGTCGGGTTCGCATGATGGATGCCGCCATTCCCCCTGCAAGGATGAGCGTCGATGTGTGAGGTCTGCTGAGAGTGCACGGCCCCTCTCTCTATCTTCAAGTGTCTCCGCCTCGTTTTCGTTTTCGTTTTTTTTTTTCTTCTCTGTCTCTACGCTTTCTCTGCAGACGCAAACCTCCTTTTCGGAAACACTCGCTGTTTTGTCTGCTTGAAAGATGCAAGGTTTGAGGCCCCTCTCCGACACACGGAAGCGCCACGGAGGGTGCGACAGGGGTGTGCTACCCCATGTCCAACTTGGGTAGCATGCAGGCTTCTCTCCTCATCGTCGCCGGAGTCTGGCTGCTTCCACATTCTTCTCTTTTACGCTACCTCCCTTTGCCCTGTCCACGTCAAGGACACTACGTACCTGCGGTGGGGAGCAGGCCAACCCAGCGGATGAGTGAATGTTCACAGATATCGTTCTTTTTTTAAAATTTTCCTTCTCCGCCTGTTGTTGTCACATAGGGCAAGGACTCTGAAGTGTACAGTAGACCAAAATATATATGAATCGCAGCTGTTCTTGAACTAGCCACCGAAGTGAAGGGAGCGGCATGATGTGCTGCTCAGGATAAGGCGCAACACAGCAACTGCGACTAACTGTGAGGAACGGAAATACAAAAAAAAAGAGATAAAGCATCACTCCACTTGCCACAGCCTTGCGGCTGAGCACCGACACTTACAAGCATCCTTGCCTCAGTACGGCCTTACGCAGGAGCAGAAAAACAATAACAACTCACAAATCACCGTCACAGGAAGCGAGGCTGCCCGTTCCGTAAGAATTGCTTTCAACACACACACACACGCACACATACACACACACCCACCCACCCACAAATGAACGCTGTTGCCCTTCTCATTTGCTTGCCTTTGTTTCGTTTCGCCTCTCTTTGATGATGCTCTAGGTAACCTTGTACCCTACAACTCGGAGAATCAGCGAACCTGCACGCCACTTGCTCCTTTGTGAAAACGGCTTGTGTGTTCGCCAGGATTCACGCAGCCACTTGTGCTTTATTTCGTGAACACAGCCTCCGAGAAATCGTCTCACACATCTTCCAGCAACGCAAAGGATCTAAGGCAAAAGAGTCCTACGAGGTACCGCGACGGACAGGTCGTGACACTGGTACGCGGACACGAACAATCGGCTCTTGTGGCTCCTCGGCACAATGGACGCCCCCGGCACGGCCATTGAGCAGTACTTCAACCAGCTCATCCACATGCGTCTTCTTTCGCAGGTCGTCATCTCGGACCGTCAGGGCAGCACCGTTCTTGCCTGCTTTGGTCCTCCCGCAAGTAGTAGCGGCAGCGGCGGCCTGAACACTTCCAGCACGGGTGCAGAGGATATGGAGGACGAGGTGATGCCGATTGAGAGCAACGTGGTGCTGAGCGGCGCACGTTGTTACCAGCATTTGGAGCAGCTGGGTCTGGGGCAGCCGGCCTATGTCAGCGCGCAGTATCACGACGCGTCGGTCGTGCAGACGGTCAACCGGAACGTGCTGCTCACGCTGATTGGACACCGCTCTCTCGGCCACACCGTCGGTGGATTGCTTGCGCTCATCCCACAGATTGAGTCTGCAGGCGCCTACCAGGAACTCCTGCAGAAGGTAGAGGAGTGCTACCAGTGAAAGCGGAGGCCCCTTCCCACGACCCTTTCCGGGTCTGCCTGCTGCCTGTCTCGGTTCTGTGTGTCGTGAGAGCAGGATGGGTCCCCTGCTTGCTTTGTCGCTGATGCTCTTTTTTTTTTTCCCCCTTCGAGGCTTTGTGTTGTATCCGTGTGTCTCCAGGTTCCCTCCTTCTTTCACTACACCAACCCACTGCATATATGGGTGTTGTGTTCCGTCCACGCATCTTTCGCTGTTTGGTTTGAGATGGTGGTGGTGGTAGTGGGGACCTCATTGCTCTTGTCCAGTGCTGTCTTGTACCCGATGCCGATATTATTACGGGTGTGTGCTACTGGGAACCATGATGGGGGCACCGCTAACGAGACTCATACGTACGTTAGCCCAGTCAGTCATGTTACGAGAATGAAAAAAGAAAAAAAAAGAAACTAGGAAAAAACGAAGACTAGCGCGAGGAGCGTCAGCGCTGAGGTTGACTAGGACCAAACGAAAGTGGAAGAGGAACGCTATGACTCTTTGGTCACACGTATAGAAAAAGTGAACGACATTGACCACGGGATGCTGCCTTCTCTCCGTGGTGCCTCTTTCGCTTGTATGTGGGTACCTTGACGCTACACGATACGGACACTTTCCTCTTGAAAACTCCTCACCTGCCGCTGTCTTTTGATCGACTGCTCGGCTACCACCAGCGCCACGCGATATTTCTTTAGTTTTCTCCATCCCTGCCCCTGCCGACTGCGCCACCCCTGTCAACGTCGCAGTTTGGGATCTTCAAAGGTTACATTTTGCTTGCCGTGCGTCGTTGCAAAGTGCAACCAGGCACACGTGAGTTTTTCAAAAAACAAAAACAAAAAAAAAAAAACGTGCGCTGCGCAGGGACCTACGCCGGTTGTCTCGTCGCGTTTGCGTTTCTGCCCTCTGTTCCTCTGTCCGTGGTGGGCGCTTCACCGTCAACTTCCCTTTTAAACCCGCACGGTGACGTCAACAGCCCTGCTGCGCATACATACAGACCCATACACACCATACAACACCATAGACGCTATCCTGTGCAGTGCTCCCGGTAGCAGCGAACGTCCGTTCCCCCGTTAGCCTTCACGAGCTGCTCTTTTATCGTTACCTTGCCCACCTGCCTCTGATTCCTACCCCGCTCTCTCCTCTTTACGCGTGTTGGTTGCACTGCTTCGCTGCGATCACGACATTGGGAGGTCTTTTCGTGAAACGGCCTCAACTCTCGAGGCTCTCACACCTAAACGCAAAAAAGAAAAGCGTACTAGCAGCACCACCATGAGTAGCCTGAACGAGAGCACCGAGTTCACCTCGCAGAACGACTCGATCCCAGTGGACGTGGCGCCGAGCGGCACGGGCACCTCAGAGGACCGCACGAGCTACGACCCCTATGACGACACAGAGGTGGACCCGTACGACGAGGAAGAGGAGGACTTTAGTGATGGGGCGAGTCGCAGCCAAACATTGAACAATGCCTCGGCGAGCTACGTGACAGGCCGGAGCGGCGGCGCCACCCCATCGCAGACTACGCGCTCACGGGGAGGTGCTGGCAGCCGACGTGGCTTAGGCGCGTCCTCAGCGGGCGACGGGTACACGGGTATTTCAGAAGGATACGACCAGACGGGGTACGGCTCACGCTCCGAGGCGACGTCTGGCTCCTTCTACGGCGACTACTCTAGCGGCTACGACGTGGGCGGTTCAACGAGCTACGGGTACGACGACACGTCCATTCGCTCCCCGCGCTCAGGCTCAGAGATGAGCTCCACGTTTGCCAGCTTCTACTACGACAATGAGTACATGGTGCGCATCCGACGCACGCTGAATTTCTTCCGTCGGCCCATCTATTTTTTCCTCTTTTCTGTTGCAGGCAGCGGGGCTGCAGGCGGGTTGTGCCAGGCCGTGCGGATCCTTACCAAGTCGGTACGGATCCCAGACCCCGTGGAGCCGTTGTCGTCCGCAGACGTCTCAGGAGTGATGCCCACCAGCGCCCCTGCGCCACCTGTCCCGACGGGGCTGCCAAGCGGTTACCCCAATGTCCCCGACTGGCTGCGGGAGGTTCGTGCCTCGCTGCCAGCAGCGGTTGAGAAGCCCGTGGCCTGGACCCTCGAGCGCCACGGCGTACCCGTGCTCTCGGAGCTTCAGCAAGCCTCGCAAGGGGTGTTGAGGAACGTGGTGAGCCGCCTGCAGGAGGCGGTGGAGCTGTGGCATGTGTCGGGCCCCATGATCCCTCCAGGGGTGTTCTTGCCCCTCTTTACCTTCGGCGCGCTGCACATCGCGTCCAAGGTGATGGCAAGGCGCAACTACCAGGACTCGGCCGACTACGAGTTCTTTGGCAGCGCCAGCCAGTACAATGACGATGTGCGGAATGGGTCAGGGCTGACTCCAGATAGCCGCACGCGCATGAGCGGGATTAGCAACACCTTCTCCGTAGAATCTCCTCCACAGGGGAGCCCCCCAAGTGGGGAAAGCAACTTCCTCGGCTCGACGTTGCCCACGGCGGTGCGCGCCAGCGGCCCCGGCTCACTGGCGGATTCCGCGGACCACCTGGGCAAGCCCGTGCTAACCCCCGCGAAGGGCGGAAACCCGAACCCGGCCGATCTCCCCCAGCGCTTCACCATTGCGCTCCCGACGCCGGAGGATGACGCCAGCGATGACGTAGAAAGAGGCGAGGAGGAAGGCGACAGGTCGCGGTCCCGCTCGCGAACCCAGGCCCCACAGACGGCACGTCACCCCGCCGGGTTCACCAGCGAAGGGCCCGTCCCTGTCGAACGGGAGAATGCGGAGGAGCTGCCGGACTCGCCCAGCGCTCTCGGGCTCTCCCCTGTGGGCGTACCGCCGTCCGGCGGCCGTGACGCGGTCTCCCCCGCGCCAGCCCTTCCCTCCGCTAGTGCGGCCACCGCATGGAGCCACACGCCTTTGCAGGGTGACGTCGCCGTGGCCGTTGTCGGCGCACCGTCGGTGGCGGAGGCCAACGCGGTCCTGGTGGCGGCGGCCAAGTACGGCTGCAGTGCTGTCATTCTCCCGTCCTCGCTGGGGGCGGCCGACGTGGTCGCCTCACCCCCCTCGCTCACGGTAGAATTCGTGCCCAACGTGTTGGATCGGGTGACCGCGCTCGCCCAGCGTCGAGGGCTGACTGTCTCGACAGTCTTTCGGTCAGGCCGCAGCGACGCCGCCGTGGCCTCTGGCGCCGTTCCACTCCCTGCCTTTGAGCACCGCGCGAACGCTCTGTACATCTTCCTGCCACCAGCTGCAGAGGCCGCTAGGGAGGCCTCCGAAGCGGCTGCGGCGGCTGCCTCGAGTGTGTACGTGAGCGAGGCACCTCTTCGACAGGGGGACAGCATCCCGGCGAATGAGTGCTTCTACGACCGACTAGCGAAGGAGCGTACCCAATCATAGAGCGCTGTCTTCCACCAGCTTGGCCAGAAGCCCATCTCTCCCTTCTGCTCTTTTCCTTTCCCTTCGTTTTATTTGGCGCACGTGTTACACGGGTTGAACTGCTGCACAGCAAAACCAACCGCGAACCCCCCCTCCCCCCAGTCACGTTTCTGCTGACCCATTCCACATCCCCATACGGTGTCTCGTTTTGGTTCTCCGTTCCTTGTATAGGTTCCCTACCCTTTTTTTTTCATTGTCCTGTTGACCCTATAGACCTGTAAGACCTTCTCCCCCCCTCCCATACACGAACTCCTATCAAAAAGCGACGAACGCTACGAGCCCAACAAAGAGGCACGTCTGCGATGGCATGTGCGCTGTGAAACGTACGAGGGCCAGGACAACATCCCTTCGATGGGAGCCAGCAGTAGGCTGCGTCTGAGGGGTGGCGTCAGCGGAGTCCGCCAGCGGTGCGTAAACTGACCTCCTCCACCCCACGGCTGGAAAGGGTCCTATGAGTGGTTCCAACACCCGTGTGCTCTATGGTGCAGTGAGAAGGGATGGGCGTAGCCCGGATACGATTCTGACTGACTGGGCGGACACTCTCTTTTGGCGTTGAGGGTCTCTAGTCAGAAATGCGGAATACACTTCGTCGCAGTCCATGATGCCATGTTCTCTTCTCTGCGTTTTCCTTCACCTCTGACTACCTTTTTTTTTTTTTTTGTGTGTGTGTGTGTGTGGTCATGGTGATCACCGTTCTCGTGTGCATGTGTGTGTGTGCGTATACCGTCATTTGTTTAGTTGCTCTATTTGTGAGACGCGGCAGGTACAGGAATAGCTGTCACATCACAAGCCAACGACAATAACCTCCTTCTTGAATTGCACAAAGGAGTCCCAAAGACAGTTCACTGAACGGGACGCAAGGTCACTCCAGCGGGCAACGTTTTTCGCGGCGGAGAAAGGATTTGTCTTAAAAAACAGAAGCAACTACAGAATCACAGGAAATAGTGATCTGTACTCATGCGACGGCGAGCGGGTGGTCCTTCTTCCGCGGTGCCCCTCAAACGTGTGAGGCGCCGCCGCGTTGTGAAGCGATTTCTATGCGCGGCGGTCTTGCTAAGTGCGGTCCTGCTGCTGCTCTGGCAAGGTGCTATGTTATCTGCCCACGAGGATGCCCTTGCACCCGCCGCATCCCCTGAAGGGGGGAGTCCTGCTAAAGGGCGCCGTGCCGATACTACCACGAGTACGTCCAGCACCACCACCATCATGTCAAGAGAAGCGGCCTCGCACAGTCGTGGCATGAGCGCGACGCCGGGGTCGCAGGCCAACAGCGCGGCCCCCACACTCACAGAGCTCCCGTCGTTTGATCCACAGGGGCGGTTGCTGCAGGCGATCCCCACCCTACCGCTGCCTGCGAGTGGCCGCACCGGGCCTTATCAGGAGGTGGACGCACTGGACGTGTTCCCGCCGCGGCCTTTTGAGAATTTCATTTCCTTTGAGGCCTATCTAGCGTGCCTGGCAGCACGGCTGCACCTCGACCTGACGGCCAAGCGGGAGCTCCCGTTTCCCACACCAGCGCCCACAGAGACGACGGCGGGCAGTGCGGGAAGCACGGCTCGCGCAACGGCGTCCTCTCCGCAGGCCATCCCATACCTGGTGCAGCCTGTCAGTTTCGAGCTGTCCGATATCAAGCAATTCATGTGCTCCTTGGATATTCCGCTACACCACATCACGTACGTCATGAATGGCAGGGCACCCGAAGTGCGACTGTTTCTCGAAGCACTCGGCGCGGTGGTAGAGGGCTGGACGTCTCGGGTGCAGATTCACTTTTTCCCTGACGTCCTTGGGAGCGCCGCCAGCATCAACGTGGGTCTGCGGCACGCGATTTCGGACTTTACCTACGAGGAGGTGCCGTTTATTTTTGTGTCTGAGCCCACCGTCCGCGTACACCCGTCCACCATGGCCGCCCTCGTCTCCGACATTTACGACTACACCACTTACGACCTGGAGCGTATCACAGCGTTGGAGAAGGAAGTGGCGGCGGAGGCCAAAGCGAACGCACAACGCGCGCGTCCACGACTGGTGCGCACGGGGCCTGAGGGCGCCGTTATTGCCAATGGACGTGGCGTCTTGTCCACGTCGGCGCTACTGCCACAGCGCATTCGTGACTTGCCCGTGGAGGCGCAAATGGAAATGTTCACCGAACACACAGCCCTCTTTTACTTCAACGTTGACGATGGCCCGGGACGCCACACGTCGTTCTTTGTCTCTCGTCTGGCCGTTCTTGTGGGGGGCTACCTGGATGAGAACTACTTCCCGGACTACTTTGACGACCCAGACATTCGGTGGCGCTACCGTCAGCTGGGCTTCACGTCTGTGCGGGCCGCGTACGACAAGCCCGCCGCTGTCTTCCACGATGACATGATTCTCGTGTTTCCAGGCGAGGAGAACGAGAACGATGGGGCCGACGACGACGACTCCAAAGGTGAGCAGGGACACGGGAAGGATGGGGCTAAGCCCAAGCCGACGCTCAGCCCCCAGGCCAAGGAATACTGCCAGCAGATGCGTGATGGCTTCGGTGACGGCTACTCCTTCACGTACGCGGCATGGAAGTGGCGCGAGAATTCCCCGGTCCGATTTCAAGAAGAATTCGGCCCGTTCCCTATTTATGACTACATCAACCGAGGGCGGAAGAATGAAAGCCTGAAAATCCCTGTGGACGCGTGGGTGCTGGACAGGCGCCGCCTGTCGAGCATTCGACGCAAACTGCGCGGCATCCGCCTCAACAACCCTGGTGAGGTTCTCTACGATGTCTCCCTGCTCGAGGGGACGGATTTTCTGCAGCCATGATCGCCGCCGGCGGGCGGGTGGTGTGGGAACGGAGCATGTAAAAAAAACAAAAAAAAAGAGATTCTATCAGTGTTGGATAACAGGTGAACATCTCAGGAATTGGGTACCCCTTTTGGTGTGCATAACCACCGCCATCCAGGATGGCATGTCTGTGACGGCAGCCATGCACGGCATCCGCTGTGCTGAGTGTCGGCTGTGTGCGCGTGCCGGACTCTCTCTCTCTCGCCGCGCTACACCGGTGGAGAGAGCAATGCCCAGAGGCACTATGTGCGTGGTCGCACTCGTGATGCGCTACTTGAGTTTCTTCCTTCCTTGCTCCGCATCCGCTCTGACTGTGCCCCTCGCGCGTCACAAGCACTGTCAGTGGATTCTCCACGCACAAGAAGAAGGGTACTCCACTTGCCCACGGTGCGTTGTAGGCGGTTAAACCCGCTGCTCCATTTCGGGCCGTCCATACATGCCACGATACGCGAGCCGCTTTGGCTCTGTGGGCAAACGAACCCACGGCCGCATGGTTCCTTGCACGCTGCTGGTGCGCTGCGTCATTGCGTTGTGCGTGTGCCTCATGATTCCTGCACTCTTGACGCATTGGCTCACCGCGCCACCAGCACCACCGCAGCACAAGGCGCCAGAGACGTCCACGGATCCTGTGACCGCGAAGATGCCTGCGTCGCTACCCGTCATAATTGCTGATGATGTGGCATCCGAAACACCAGTCAGCCAGACAGCTACGGTTATCGAGTCGGCCGATGCGCCATCCCCACGCATGGATGACGGCAGCCCGACAGCGCATGAGCACCATGCGAGACCGAAACAGACTACGCCTACGACACCAAGGCCACGGCGTCGAACGCTCTTTGAGCTCCGCACAACACCGCTGGAGCCACCCATCCACTATCATGACGTGTTCGATCCCATGCCGCCACGAGATGGAGAGTCCTTCATCACATTTGCGGAGTACATGGATTGTGTCGCCGCGCGACTTAACGTGAACCGCCACACACAGCAAGCGTACCCCTTTCCTGAAGCGGAACGCACACACCAATGGCCCTATGTCATGGTTCCTGTCACGGCGGAGCTGCGCGACGTGAAGGCGCTCATGTGCAACATATCCGTTCCGATTCGCCACCTCACCTACGTGCAGAACTTCCATGTCCACGCCGTGTCGGCCTTCTTCGATGATCTGCAGCGTGCGTTTGCCTTCACGGATCGGTTAAAGGTGCTGCGGTACCGCGACAACATTGGCTTTGCGGGTGCTGTGAATGCGGGTTACCGGGATGCCCTCACGTACCCGTTTCACGAAGTCCCCTTTTACTTTCTCACCAACAATGACATGCGCTTTGGCCCTGGCCTGCTCGAGACCATGATGCCGCGCTACTACGCCGCCGTGGCCGATGATGAGGCGGCTATCAAAGCCCTCGAGGCAGAGGTAGCAAGCGAACCCAACCCCTTCACACCTGCGCGTGCACGGCAGCCGCTGCTTCGCGCAAACGGAACGACGACCTACCTGGTGACCTCGCGCCTGCTGCCGGACCGTGTGCGCTACGCCTCCCGCATCGCACAGCTCCGTGCCTTCCGGGGCCACTATGGTGGTTTGTTTCTAGAGCGCGGGGCGGGCACCTCCACCTGGGGCCAGACGCGCCTATCCATGGAAACGGTTGGGTTTTGGGACGAGAACTTCTATCCGGCCTACATCGAGGACGTGGACTACCGCTACCGCCAGCGCGCCCTGGGCTTCAAGGATTGCCTGCCTCCCTTTGGCCTCGGCGGCTTTCTGCACTACAGGAGCGTGACCTTCAAGACAGGGAACGCAGAGACCGCCGCCCATGTCATGCGACCGGTGGCGGATGGCGGGGGCTCTGTGGCCGGCCTGTCAGCCGCGGAGCTTGCCGCCGTCCTGAATGCCCAGCGAGGCTTTTACCGAGGCCTGGTGCACGTTCTGAATGCGCATGTGAATGTGGGGTACGGTGACCTCAAGTGGGGTAGCTGGCGGAAGGAATCCGCCCGCGGGCCGTACCTCTTCCCAGTGTCGGAGGGCTCCACAGGAACGATGGCGCGCGCGCTCCCGGTGGACTGCTGGGTGTGGCACGTAGCGCGGCGCGAGGCCATCGCAACGGCCACACTGCTCTCGGTGCAGCATTACATGAAGCACCCCAATGCCTCGCTTGACCAGCCGTTTCTCGGATTTCTGCCGGAACCCCTGGCAGGCCGGTTTCACGCCGCCATGCAGGTGACGCGTGGACTTGTGAATCCGGCAACGTATGTGGATGGCAATAGACTCCGTCCGCTGCCAAGGTCCCCAGTTTTCGCTCCTTGAAGGGCGCTAGGATGTGGGTCCTACACTCTCGCTCACGGTAACTCGGTAAGTGGGAGCCATATATGCTCAGCGAGGGCTTCCTTTCCCACCAGTTCACTGAAAGGAGCTTCTTTTCCTTTCCTTTGGCCGTGCGTCACGCGCTTCCAACCATCCTGATGAATACAGACACCTTGTCACAAACATCCAACAGAAAAGAGGAGAGAAACATACCTACCAACATGCAACGCACGGACGTCTTACGCAGTGCTTCGCTGGCACACCACCAGTAGCATCTCATGAGAGGTGTGGCACCTTTTATGTGTGTATGTTGCGCGAATGGGGTCCCAACCCCACACGTATGGTAACGCCGGTGCGGGACTATCCCCTTCTCCCATGGACCTTTCCTACCCTGAGACTCTCGCTTGCCCCGCACGCGTGCCAACCGTAGACCGGCAACGCCACGACACACCAGGCAATAATAAAGACGAGAGACAGAGAAGAACAACCTCGTTGGCGTCAGAGACACTTCTCCCACACCAACAAAAAACACAACAACACGCAACAACGAAAGCGCTCCAACCTGTAAGCATATTTACCAAAGGTGGACATCAACCTCGGTGAGTCATCGTTGTGGCATGCTTGGGCGTTTTCGAGCCCAGGAGCCTTATGCTCTCAGAGGGAGAGGACGTGCAGGCCGTCTTGGCATCCCTCACCGCAGCCGGCGTCCCCTCCTTGTCGCGGTAATGCATACCGTACTCGTCTCTCTCATAATTGCGTGTATATGGTGTTTGGACAGGAAAAGTCCTTTTACAAGCGACAAAGCGCTTGACCCATCGTTGCAGCCGACGGTCGGCGCCTCGGCGTCCGACACGCTGTTGGGCAACTACACGCTCGAGGATGAAGCCCACCTGCCGGAGATGCCACGACCTGGGGAGCGCAACCCCACGATGGCGGAGTTCCTTGCCTGCCTTGAGCACGTGCTGGATCCTGCCTTCGCGGCCTCCAGCCCAGACCACCTGCTGCCTCTCATGGTTGTGCCCATGGTACTGGAGGTCCGCGACCATCGGGCGATGGTGTGCAGCCTGGACATACCGGTGCGTCGCGTGCTGTACGTTCACAACGGCGGCGTGCGCGAGGTTCACCGCTTTCTCAACACCGTTGAGAGGGCCCTTGCGCACACGGGCCGGGTGACCGTGCACCACCACCCTGCAGATGTGGGCTTTAGCGGTGCTGTGAATCACGGGATCGCAGAGGTGTTGCGCGGCTCTCAGGAGGAGATGCCCTTTTTTCTAATGGTGAACAATGATGTGCGCTTCCCTGCCGGGCTGCTGGCTGCCCGCCTGATGCGTCTGCGCAACGTTACTCAAGGCGACCGTGCTGTTGTTGACCAGCTGACGCGCGAGGTGGCAGAGGAAGGTGCCGCGGTGGCATCCATCGAGACGAGGGCGGCGGACCGCAGGGCCTATGTGCGGGCACCGTGGACTCCGTACACCAACGGGGTGGTGACCTCGCCCCTTCTCCCTGCCCGGGTGCGGCAGCTACCACTGGCAGAGCAGCAGCAGATGTTTACCAACCACACGGGTGTCATGTTTTTCCACCGGTCCCAGGATGGCAGCGCATTCCTGCTCACACGGCTTGCGGTGGCGGTGACGGGGTACTGGGACGATAACTTCTACCCCGCCTACTTTGAGGACGCGGATTACTGGTTCCGGTTGACGACGTTGGGCTTTCAGATGGATCAGCTACCGAAGATTCAGCCCGGTGAGGAGGACGCCGCGTTGCCAGAGGCTGTGCACTACGTGAATGCACTGCGCAAACTTCAACAGCAGGCCGCCGACACGGATACCCCGCAACACACGACCCTCTCCCCGAGCGCCGCCGTCGCCATCCGTCGCATTGAGGTACTCTTTCGCAACCCACCGAGTTACTATTACAGCTACGCCAAGTGGGGCACGTACCGCGGTGCAGCTACACCACGAGAGCCCCGAAACTCCATGTTCTACCGATACCCGGTTCCCTTTGGAGAGGACTACCGAGTACCCGTTGATGTGTGGGTCCGCGACGAGGTACGCATCAACGCCACACGCAGGTACCTGCTCGCGGGCTGTCACACGCGCCGCGATCCGACGCTCTGGTACCCTCCTGGCCGCGTGGCGCCGTTCGCACTTGAGCACCCGCAGGATTACGGTTGGCTTCTGCAGGCGGTGCTCTTTGCAGTCCTCACGGCGGCCATGTTTGTGGTGTAGAGGAACGTGCTACCGAGAGATGAGGCGAATACGTATATCCTTTCCCGTCTTTGATGGCCCGCTGTGCACGTGATCGGACTGCGTGGCTTTCCTCTGCTTCCGCTCACAAGGCGAGGCCGGTCCGGCACACGACCGAGCAGAGAGAGAGAGAGTGATCTGTTCTCGTTCTCGTGTCTAGTTTGCTGTAGTTCATATGGGGAGACCTGTGGCTGGCGTGGCGTCGACCAGGCAGACACCTGTTTCACCTCTCGATCCCATATTCACACCATACTCGCCAAAGCCCAAACCGCTGCGAAAAAATACTCCCATCATTGCTATGGCGACTATGCAGTGATATAGAGTCTGTGCATCAACATTATCACGTCCACGATGTTTCCCCAATGGAAACCTTCTTTCACTTCCCCGCCTCGTCTCCGAGGCGAAGGTGTGTGTGGATGTGTGTGGGTGTTTCGTTTCCGTTTGATGTGCTTCCCGTTTCTCACTTCAACGCGCTTCACATCTCTTCCCCACACCTCTCTCGCATCATGTACCGCTCCCTTTTCAGCCATCGAACGTTTCTGTGGGTTCGGTCCATTTCGCTTTCTCTCTCTCCTTTCGTAGGCTGCTCAAACCATCACCCACATTCCGCGAGTCGTCTCCTTAAGCTTTCTTCATGTCCACATGGGCATCGGTAAAGGAGAGCTTCCCTCCTCCTGCCAACCCCCAGGATGGGGAATGCGAGACTCTTTTCCGTTTTCACAATGCACTAGATGGCGGTGGTATCACGCCTTTCCCGACCATGTGGAGCTGCGGGGCTGTGACGAGAGACATGCGCGTTCATGTGGCAACACCTCACGGGGTAGTGGTGGTTCCGTGCGAGCGCAGCGATCGTGACGCACCCACGCCAACGCACGGGCGTCTGCATTGCGTGCGCGTCTTGTCCCACGATCACAGCAACCTCTCCGTATGCGCTGTGGAGCCTCCTACTGGCACCGATACGGGAGGCGCTTCGCCTGTGCCCACCATTGCATTCCTCGTGTCCGACGGAGTGACCCAGCACACGGTTCAACGCGTCTCGTATTTGTACGTGCTGACCCCAACCGTCAACAGCAAGCGGCGACGAGACGGCGTTCCGGATTCGCAGGACCCATTCACAGGGATCCAGTACCTTGTCTCGACGTTTATGGTCAGTGTGGGCATGCGTGTGGTTGCGGTGTCACCCATGGGAGACTGTATAGCGGTCCTGCCGCAGGAGCTGCCAAGCAAACGAAGGGACGCGCCCATGTACGTTGTCTGTCTGGGTCCGTCTTCCCCTGCTCAACGGCTGCACGAGACCAGGCTGTCCTTCGGCCCAGCGCAGGCGTCACTCGCACAGCGCCTGAGAGGGCGGCGGAAACACTCCGGTGTGCTGCTGGTGGCGGCCTTCTTTCGTTGTGTGGGTGAGGACCTGGGTGCCGTGGAGCTGCTCGTGCAGTCCTCACGTGGTCAATTTGTGGGCTTCGCACCACGGACCAGCTGCTGGGAATGCACAGGTGTCTTGTCCCTCTCCTTGTGGGCGGATCTGGGGGAAGGCACGAGTGAGGGCGAAGGAGGGGCCCCATCCCCTCACCTAGGCATGACGAACGCGTTTACCCATCCCGTTAGCGCCGCCGCCGTTGACTGTGCACCTGCGTGGCGTTTCACAGAGCGGTGGCTGCATTCCCAGCGCTTTCTGGAAGGCCTTGCCGCTTCCGCCGAGGATCAGGCCCTCCGCAGCGTCTTCGAGGCGACACTGAACCCGCAGACCTTGGGTTGCTCCAGAAACATCCCAGTTAGCCTGCCCCATCAACGCGCCGCTTTGAAGCGAAGAGTGCGCTCTGGGGTCCGCGTAATGTGTCGCACGGGGGCTAGTGGGTCGGTTGCACTGCTCGAGCTGGGAGGAGACAAGGGGCCGCATCTGGTGCAGCGTCGGTATGCAGTGGCGTCGTTGCCCCTCTTCAGCCGGAAGGCGCCGGAGACCCGGGACGCGCCGTGTGTCGAGGTCGCTGGCCTCGGGGACGACACCTTCGATGACAGCGCATTCATCCTGGATGCTACGCCCGTGACCGCTCGAGCGATGGGTGAAGTGTCTGGCTTTCTGGCCCTTGTATTGCACTCTGGGAGCGAACGTCGGAGGCGCTCGCCCATCAGCGGTGCCGTTCTTTTGGCTGAGGGAACTGAGAGCGTTTCACTGGTGTTCATCTCACTCAGTGGCGTCGCTGCCCCAGTGCAGCTTTCGCCGTGGACTGTCACTGGGATGTCCTTCACCAGGGTGAGAGCCGCAGGCCCTAAAACGCTTCAAGCGTTCGCGGAGAAGGGCAACATGATTCACCTAGTTTCACTGGAAAGGGATGGAATCAATCCACCCCACTGCGGGCCGCACATGTGGTCCGTCGTCGTGGACCGTGATGTGAGCTCCTCTGACTCGTCTCCTTCTTCCGCGTCGGCTTCTGTGCACCGCCTGATGGCCGCGATCGTTTTACCCGACGCGAGCGCAGTGGTGCGACAGACCCTTGCCTATGTGGAGAAGGCGCGGAGCCAAGGCCAGGCGTCGCGCGAATTGCGGGATCGTCTATCCTGTCTGGTCTCGCTCTCCATCCAGGCAAGCGTCAATCTGTGCCGTCCCCCGACGCCCGTGCAGACAGATCAGACAGCTTCCCTTCTTACCACTACACACGGGACTTCAGCACTTGCGCTCGAGTTGTACGAGTACGCAGAGGGGCAACTCATGGCCCCTGCGCCAAAGGTGCCAGAGCACCGACGGCCGAGCAGCAGCACCGCCTCTGTGCCTTGGACTGGGGCCACAGCTATCCCTGTTGTCGAGGCTCTTCTCGGGCAGCTGTGGTCGTGCGGCGGGGACGATCATGCCGCTTTGACTGCTGACGGCATCGTGCAAGTGTTTAAAGGGGTGGCGCAGGCCCTGTCTGCGATGCACGCATCCGACACGCTGCAACTGGTTTCCGTGCAGCACTCCACGCGACGGGATGAGCCTTTTCCCTCGCACTTGCCCCTCCTCCAGGGACTTGCGGCGTGCTTGCGGGAGGGCGTGGAGTACTTCACAGAGAGAGGTCTGGCGTCTCATCTGCTTAGCGCCGTCTCCCACATGTGCCCAGAGGTCTTGTCACCTGCGCCATCTGCCGCCACTGCAGGTTCTTCTGGCGTGGAGAACGGTCACATCTACTTGCAAGCCATGTTTCAACCGCTCTTTGACGCCGCCTACCCGTGTATCCTCGTCGCTTTCCCGGTCCTCGCGGAGGACATCCTGCCTTTCTGCAGCGCAGACATGCAACACAGCTTCGCTACAGCGAATAAATTGCTCCCAGTGAGGCGTCGCTCGCTTTCCGATGACGGTTCCGCGGTAGGCGGACACCACGCGGCGCTGGCCAGTGACGTCATTTCGCCTAGTACGAACGCCACCATGTTGGTGAGCGGAGTTCTGGCGCGAGTGCAGGGGGACGCGGGTGGCCTCGGGCAGCTCACCCAGCGTGAGGTGGAGTTCACGGCGCATCGTCTCTTCCTGGAGGATGGACCGCGCGCGGCGATGGCCTTTCTAGCGCCGTTTGTGGATGCCCCGTCGTGCTCGCAGCCCGTCAAGGCTCTCCACAGCTCGTACGCGCGCCTCTGCGCACGTGTTGAGGACCTTTTGGTATGATAGATACGATAAACATAGATGACGCGAATGCGGGAAAGAGAAACAAAAATCGGTTGTGGGGCTTCTTCTTCGCCCCGCACTGTGTTGCCGCCGCATAGCGCTTCCTTGCAACGCTGTCTCAACGCGGCGACGAGCCTGAAACATTTTTTTTTCTTTTTCAGTTTCCCGATAGATCCGCTAGAACCCAAGTCATTGGACATCAGAACGCAAACAAACGATCGAACAAGAATGAAGTACGTACGACACCAATCCAGCGTGCGGAGTCTGTACTCAACCAAGCAAAGATACCAACTGGTTTTGTTGCATGGATTCCACCCTTTTGACCGAAGAGTCATGACCCTCTCCGCGAGGGCCAGGGAATTGCCTTTGCCGGTCCCAGCTCGGCACATTCGCTGAGATGTGTGTCCGCGTTGTTCCTCAGTCCTATCAGTGCGCCTATTGTTGCTTACTGCCTTCCTCATTTCTCTCGTGTGTTTCCTTTCCGTTTATAGC